>JAQPPZ010000749.1:0-130388 GCA_028583015.1 Wollemia nobilis | reverse complement strand
ATATATATATATATATTGATCTTCTTTTCTTATGTGACTTTGTATGACTTGATTGCAATTTTTATTGTATTTTTTTATGATGTTTAAATTTCTTATACTCATGCTTTTATTTTTGAACTTTTTTTGATCATGCTTAACATAAAAGGAAAATGGTTTGATTTTTGGTAATATATATTTTGAAAAAGGTATTTTTAAATGATGATAGAATTGATGAATTAGCAATGAACCTCAAAGGATATTGTGTTGTTATGACCATCAATGGAGATCAGATACTCGCTAGGTCATGAAGTGAATCTTGTTACGAGGAATTTTAGCATTGCTAATAATAGATAAGTTTTTGTGGGGCTCAAGAGTGATCTTGATGCTTATGATGATTAAAGAAGATGTTTTATTTTGTTTTTAAGAATTTTTTATTTTAAAAAAATATTTTGATAAAGATTATTGTTATGATAAAATAATGTGATTTAAGCATGAAGAATTGGGAAGGATGACTTGCACTAGGCATAGAATTCCTAGTGTGAAAATTTTGAGGACAATAGTTTCTAGGAATTATACCATCATCGTGAAGTCAAAATGCAATGCATGATAATATGAAATTGTTTGTTCATAAAATACAAATTGATATGAAGCAAATCATTGTACCACATGTTTAAGAATATTGATAAATATGAAATTATTTTAAACCTAAAAATTTGAGAAATATGAATTGCGCTAGGCATAAAATTCCTAGTGTGAAATTTGGATAAAATTATTACTAGGATTTATACTATCATCATGAAGTCAAAATGTAATGCATGATAAATGATTTTGGAAATGCAAGTTTTTGGAATAAGTGTTTTTGAATATTTTGAAAATATTGAAGTATATATGTAATGCATTAATATGAATAATAATAAACTAATGTTGTTCAACAAATTTCAGCGAAATATTTTAAATTATTTCTAATATAAATTCAAATTTATCAAGAACCAGTGTGTGACGTGTGAGTTCATTATCCATCTTGATTTATCATAATTATACAAAATTGTCATGACCCGTTACCCTCCTACCTTATTTAAAGAATATTAATTGATATTGGGGGATCAATTAATGTCTGATAGAAGGGGCATGAGCCTAAAGAATCCTACAAAAATATAATAGAATAATTTTATAAGGATAAGGAAATATTAATTATTTAAAGGCTATCTATGAGTTCTAGTAAAAGATATATTTAAAGAGTTATCTTTTACAAAAAATTGAAACCATATAATAAATATGGTGCAGATTTAGTGGACCCTATGTGGATGGGCCTAAAAAGGACCAATGAATTTTTAAATAACTCATGGGTCACCCCTATCTTTTGGGAAGTACTCATGTGGATACCTGACATTGGTGGGAGTTATGCAAGGAATTCCATAACTTATCAAGAATAGTTCCAACCTTGTAACTACCTTATGCCTCAACAGTAAGAACTTGGACATTCATCTCATCCTTAGAGGACCCTTGAAGGACATGATGAAGTCATACTGGTCATAGGCATATTTTTGGTATTATTATAATATGGCCACTATTTGGCCCATGAGTGAAAAAATTCCCTATAAATAGAAGGCATTTTGGGAAGAAATGACTATCTAGGTTCTAGGAGTATTAATGGTCTAGGGAGTATGCTCTTCATCCATGGGGATGAATCAGAAATTAGAAGGCCTAAAATATTTCCTAGATATAATAAAAAGGCAAGACATAAGGTTAGAAGGATTGTATAGTCAGAGAAGAGATGGATCATGGGAAAACATGAAGGCACTAAGAGACATTCCAGGTTGGATCTTTCTAACCTCTATCTTTCCTCTAAAGTACAGTTAGCTTTGTTTGATTAGTAGCATGCGTTATAAAAGTAGGAATATTTGTTAATAGTCTAGATATGATTAAGCCCTAGACTATGTTAAACTCTTGTAATGGGATATTTTAAAGTGACTCCAATATGATAAGCTCATCCACCTACGAGTTTGAATAGATTGCCTATGCTGCCTGGTGGGATCTCTCCTTTATCATGTATTTATGAATATACTTTTTGTGAAATATGAAATTTAAAGATAAAATGACCATTATGTTTTACTTTTATAAGATCCTGTCCTTTCTATGTATCTAGGTAACACTAGTATTTATATCATTGGTGATCTGTAATTAAGTTTGAATAAATTAAGTCTTAGTGGAAAAAACAAGCTAGGAGTTACTTTGGTAATATAAATAAAAGCAGCTATTACAATTAGGAACCATATTGTATTTGTTATACATTTAAGTATGCATTTTGATTACCTAGTAGTGATTACTTTTGGAGGGCCTGATTAGGCCACTTGATAATGCAAACCACCTATCAATGAAGCTAATTTGACTATGGTAACCAACCCCACATTACAAGTTACTATCAACTACGAACAACATACTATGTGATTCAGGCCATTCTAAAACCCTCAATGGCAACCAACCGACGTAGGCCAACATTTGGGGGCAATTTTCGATAGGGGATTCATCCCCTTTACCTTTACATTGAAGTGTATAAGGTATATTCAATAGTAGGTGATTGATAGACCGTTTACCAATACTAAACAATTATGCTTTACTATTTTTTCCATGTGAACTAATTAGCGTATGCATTCCCGAGGACTCTCAGAGACCTGTACACTCTGAACTGAAATAATAACTACAATGATTTAAAAAAGAGGTCAAATAAGGTTCAAGCTTAGAAAGATATTTCCAAAAGCCATGTCCTTTAAAAATACTATGATATCCCCAAACGTTGAAGCCATTATATTGTCCTAACAGCCAAAAGTTTTAGATGCCCACTTCAACTTGAAATAATCAAGGTTATAACCCTCAGACCCACTGTAGCTTTGATCAAGATTAATAGGAGTTTTAGTGACTCCTTTGTCTCGTATAGAAACCAAGCTATGGTAATATTCTTGTTCAACTCATCCTAAGAAATGAAAGGGGGTATTCCTTGATACAACAATGACTCTTGGATTGAGGTGCTTCCTAAGATCGTTAGTTTTTTGCATACCAAAGAATATTTACCTGGCAACATGACTGGTAGGCTAGAATATTTGCATCCCTTGATAATACCAATAATAGGTCTATAGCAAAATTAAACCCCTCCATGCCTACTGCTAGACACTATCGACAAGTAATATAGTATCGAACCATGTGGGATGTCTGTATGTTGGATAGGGAGACCGAGTCACCCATGAGCTTAAATCCATAAGGGGCATGTTTGAACCAAGACTGGAAGATAATAGAAGCCAAAATGTCCTTATGGATATCAACCCTAAGTGGTTATCCTATAAACAATCCCTCAGGACCATCACAGAGCCATTTGAAGTCACACGAGACAAATATTGAACATAGCCACTTGCTAATAAATGACTTAGGAATGATACCACTTGTTTAACCATTGTACAAATGTTGGTTCACATTGTGTTTGTAACACCATAACACATGTTATCCTATGATTTTTCTATTTCATGCAGGGTATTTTTTGTTGCTAAGCAAAAATATTAGTTATTCCTCACCTTGCAATTATAAGATACAAGGTTCTCTTAATGGTCAAGCCTTTCGATGGGATCGATCAGATGACTAGCACCAATGGGTGGTGTCTTGACCACTTGGGAGGGGGAATACTATAATGTTAAAGGTTAAGATACCTTTTTTTTTCTAATTTACATGGTGGAATTGGTAGCCGCCATGAATCCGGGTAGGCTATCCAACTTTTTATGGCCACCACAGTATTCTGCATTGCCTGCCCAATAAGCCGCCACACAAATCTTTGCACAGTCCACCCCTATAACCACCATGCCACAATCATTTTAAAACTTTTACATTGCTAAAAGCACCAGGAAAGGGACAAGCGTTCATCTTCGAGGCCCGAGATTTGAACCTTGGACCTCCGCCCCCTTTATGGGGTTTGGATGAACCAATTGGTCTACACCTCGGACCTAAGATACCTTATTAACATAGATAAATTAGAATCTTTTAAATGGGTGCGATCACTTTAGGAAATATATACTATAAGATAGCCACATAGGATTCTATTTAAAATTAAGGTAATAATCCTATAATCATTCTAGAATAGATTGAAGAAAAATAAAATATGATCTTGTTATGATTAAGTTTCTTAGGCTAAAGTTAAAAGAAAATAAAATAAAAGAAATTTATCTTATTGTTTTAGTGAAAGGTTATATGCCTCATAAATTAAGGGTATGGGACCTTAATTTATGAAGTGGAAGTTGATTCTTCATCAACTTGGAAGAATGAAGTAGGATTTTGTTCTTGAGGGAAATTTTATAAAAATTCCCTCCATTGTTAAAGATTCATATCCAAAATGTAAATCCAATGATCTTCATAAACTTAACAATTATTATAAATCCAAGATGGCCTAGAAAGAAAACCATTCAAGTCCTTAATGGCCTCTTAGTTATTAAGGAATGAGAGAATTCCTTACTGGTTCATGTAATACCTTAGCATTACATTGATGTCTTAGAGAAAGGAATCGAGTGATTCCTTAATTGCATCAGGAGTTTAGTACATGATAGATGTATCCCTTGGCCTGTATCTAATCTATAGATGCCTTCTATAATTGTAATATTACCATTCAAGTTTATGAATATGAGGAAGATTATATTTAGAGACTAGGTTTTTTATGGAAGGGTTTCCCAGGATAAATCTTGGTGTTACTCTAATTTTGTGGTTTGATTTATTACATTTCCTGGTTTTTGGTTTATGTTCAAATGAAAATGATTCAATATGTAATATTTATTTCATGCACTATGATATATGCTAAATTTTCATTGGGTTAAATATGTTAGATGCTAGAAAGTATGTTCAAGTTCCATTATGTTGTTAATTTAATGCAATGAAATTATTTCATTCTCTTTGTAATAATTTATGTTAGAAGAACAATCCCAGGTGATGGATGAATGCTATTTAAATATGTCAATGGTTCAATAGCATTTATCTAATTTTTCATTGTAACATAGAAGGGTAATAAATGATACATAACCTCATTTATGCTTCTATTATAGAAACCGATATTGAAAGAAAAAATAGATTTATGCATTATATCCTTATTCTTGTAGGGCACACCAATCCATCTAAAAATAAGATTCCGTATAATGCTTTAAAACTAAGGATATGTTGTAATGGATTAAGTGCTCTCAAGATGGTTTAATTGAAAATATGTTGTGGAATGAAACTCTCCAGAGGACACTATACCTTGACTTACCATCCAAGACAAATCCTCCTCTCTACACCAAATGAATAAAATTACATAGGACTAGTATTATCCATTTAAAAGGAGTTCATTAGAGGGATTGTCTAATTAAAGGTGTAATATTCCGCAAGGAGGATTAAATATAGATTTTCCATGGATTCTTATCATGATAGTGATATAGTAGTCTTAGAACTCCTTTATAAATGGATTAGACTAGAGCTAAGATTTAGGAATGACCATGGGTGTGGTTATTATGTCCATGATGGTTTATTCTTGGTGGGGTTCTCCATCCTCAAGGTATTCACCTAGTATTTGTGGTCCAAAAGGTGATTTCTCCTTTTAATGGGATGAAACCAGTATGCTTGGCTAGCGTACTCATACCAAGAGGGGTATGAAGGTTTCGTAGAAGCTGATCACTTCTACTTAAAGAGACTCTGATCAAGTCTCTATAGCTCTCAAGCTATTTTCCTTGAAAGTTATGATCCAAATGGAAATCGTCTATTCTAGGATATGGGTTGGTCCTACCATATGTAAATGAGCATTTACTTATGTTAAAAAAAAAATTCTATGGTTAAGGAGTAACGAATTGGGGTTCATTACAAAAACATCTCAAGGATCAAATGTGTGTGCTTGTGAAATTAATTTACCAATTTTGAGTAAGGTAATGATACAAGCAAAGTTTATGAACCAATGTGTGTGTAAGTGAAATATTCATTAACCATGATTTGTGAATGTCATTGTATTGAACTACTGTGTAATTCAAGTTGCCAAAAGCTAGCTAATCTACAAGAGGACATTGGTCTATACAAAAGAATGTTGCTAATGTGACAAACATATCACCATGCAAAAGGCTTACCCAAGACCAAGCAGGTTGGACATCTGTAGACACCAAAACAACACCAATTTGATTATGTGACTACAAGCACTGATCGAATTGACATACATGCCCCTAGGGCAGCCCCCAAAGGTTAAACAGTGGTCCTAACCACTCCCACAGTAGTTTTGGAAGGTCAAAGGTCAATTTGGTACCCTTCAGGCACTCTAATCCCTACTTGTTCCACCCTGGGATGATTACAAACTGGTACTTGTCCCACCCTGAGATGAATAGTAGAATTTACTCCAGGGTGGGGCGAATAGCAGGTTTGACGGGTAAAAGGTCAAACCTTGACAAATAGCAACTCAGATCCACCACTCAACTCCACCTTCAATGCATGGGAGTGTGAGTGAGCATTTTTGAGCTCAAAGGGGTAGTCATACAGGCAATCATGGAGCCCTTAATCAGGGAGGAATCTTCTCTCCCCTGGGAAGGCATGATGGCCAAGTGGTGCCTCTGCATACTCATTCACAAGATACCCTTAGGTCTATAAAATGGTGAGTCTTCTCACCCCCAAAAAAAACTCCAAATGCTCCTGCTCTATTTTTTTGGGGTGAGAAGATTCGCCATTTTATAGACCTGAGGGTCTCTTGTGAATGAGCATGCAGAGGCACCACTTGGCCATCATGCCTTCCTAGGGGAGAGAATATTCCTTCCTGATTAAGGGCTCCATGACTGCCTCTATGACTACCCCTTTGAGCTCAAAAATGCTCACTCGCACTCCCATGCATTGAAGGTGGAGTTGAGTGGCAGATCTGAGCTGTAATTTGTCAAGGTTTGACCTTTTGCCCATCAAACCTGCTATTCGCCCCACCCTAGAGTGAATGCTGCTAATCATCTTGGGGTGGGATGAGTACCAGTTTGTAATCGTCCCAAGGTGGAATGAGTAGGGAGCAGAGTGCCTGAATGGTGCCAAATTGACCTCTAACATTCCAAAATTGCTATGGGAGTGGTTAGGACCACTTTTTAACCTCTAGGGGCTGCCCTAGGGGCATGTATGTCAATTCAGTCAGTTCTTGTAGTCACATAATAGAATCGATGCTATTTTGGTGTCTACAGATGCCCCTTTTTGGGATGCACTATGCATGGCATAGTGCTGAGAAAAAATAGATAACCAAAGCACTAATGATTAGGGTTTCTCAGTAACCTAACCAAAATTTGATGCCCCAAGTATGGAAAGGACATGCATTCTCAAATCCTTGCTTCTGTTGAGCTAAGGAGCTTAATTCAGGTGTTAACCTTTTTTGGTGAGGTGTTACTTGATCATGGACATTGTTCAGTCATAAATAGGCAAAGGGTGCAACCTTTTGTCTGTGGGAACCTTGAGTTCATGATTCTATAATTCCAAGTATTTGATCAGCTTGTGATAATTGCTTGTTTTCTACCCCAAGCAAGAGCGTGATTGTCTTTGTCAATGATTCTTTGAATGCATGTCATTTCCTTGATTGGGTGTGTATTTGTTGGTTGGTGACTAAGTGTGACTACCCCCTCAAGCGATGAATTGATGAGGGAATGACCGAAATAAGAAAATTGATGAGTTTCTTGAACCAAGATGATATTTATAAGGGTGCCTTAAGTTGTTTTCCTTTGAACGCTTATGCAGTTTCCCAACAATCTGACCTGTTTTTGGTGGGTTTTAAAACTTTTTGTGATGCATTTTGGAGTTGAAATTGTCAAAAATTTGTCCTCCCATGGAGTGGTCCAGCTATGGTAGCCTTCTTAGGGAGTAGAATATTGATAATTTATGGTCTTGACATCTATTTTGTATGCCAAGAACGTCAGGCGCAAAGGCGCCTTTGTTCGGTAATGTTATTGCTATTTTTGGGTGGGTTTGGACCCTTTTTTGTGACGCCTTTTGGGGATGAAATTATCAAAAATACTTCCTCCCTTGGAGTGGTCCAGATATGGTAGCCTTCTTATGGAGTAGGATAGTGAGTATTTTTGGCCCCAACATCAATTTTGGATACCTTGAAGCATAGGCGCAAAGGTGCCTTTGTTCGGTAGTTTTATTGTTGTTTTTGGGTGGGTTTTGACCCTTTTTGTGATGCCTTTTGGGGATGAAATTCTCAAAAATCCTTCCTCCCGTGGAGCGGTCCAGCTATGGTAGCCTTCTTAGGGAGTAGGATAGTGATAATTTGTGACCCCGACATTGTTTTTGGATGCCTTGAAGTGCAGGCGCAAAGGTGCATTTGTTCGGCAGTTTTATTGCTGTTTTTGGTGCATTTTGGATGCAATTTTTGTTGTTTTTTATTTTGTTTTTTGTTTTTTAGTTTAAACTAGAGTTACAAACCCTAGGTTAAAATGTTGTTTTGATTTTGTTTTTTGTTTTTTTTTTTTTAGTTTAAAATAGAGTTACAAACCCTAGGTTAAAATTTTGTTTTGATTTTGTTTTTTGTTTAAACTAGAGTTAAAAACCCTAGGTTAAAATTTTATTTTATTTTGTTTTTTTATTCAAAAATGGGGTTAAAAAAACCCTAGTTTGAAATTTTGTAATTTGTTTGTCTGTACAGTGTTTTGATGTACTTGGTTTGTCTATACAGTTTTATTTGAATTTTAGAATGTTTTTGCTGTATATTTTGTAAGTGTTTTTGTTGTATAGTTTATGTACATTGCTATATATTTGTTTGTGTTGTACAATTTTTTTTTGTTTTTGTGTTGTCTTGTTTTAATATTTTTGTGTTGTTTTATTTTGTAGGTGGTGAAGATTCGGTACTGTCAGCCGATGGTATTCTCAAAATCATGGGAGGCACTGACTATGGTGGATTGGGAGTGGTTTGATGCCCTTGGGCTCAAGCAGGTGACTCGGTTAGAGCCTGTGGTGGGGGATCGAGCATATCTGACTACCCTAATAAATTGGTGGGATCCTCGCACCAACACATTTCATCTCCTAATAGGGGAGATGACAGTGACTCTAGAGGATTTTTATCAGATTATATAGATTCTGATAGATGGGCTGCCCATTCATACTACTCCTCATGATCAGTAGACGACGGTGATAACATAGTGCTTTGGGCATGCGACGAAGATCGGGGTGGATGAAGTAGTGGAGAGGGCAGATGGGGGCTGCCTAATTTGCAAGATTTTGGTATGGTGGTGGCTAGAGAAGGTCATGTTGGGGGTGAGGTATGCACTGCTCATGACTCTCATCTCCAACATGTTGCTTCCCGACTCCTTAGGTGCGAGGTTCCCTTGGAACCTTCTTGAGGTGGTGTTTAGATTTGTGGAGTGTCCGACCTCAGTGCCATTGATTATGAGGTGGGGTCAAACCTTACTAGCATAGCTTTATGATGATCTGTATGAGGTCCACTTCTGAAGGTGAAAGGGGATTGGATGTAGCTACCCATTGCAGTGCTGGGGGTTTCAGCACATAGCTATGGAGCAGTCGTAGGGATTGCCTTGGAGCACTCAGGGGGAGATGGTGGATAGGGAGATTGGTTACGCTACTATATGAAAGAGGTCATAGGAGAAGGGTTAGAGTCAATGGTGGGCAGGTGTCATAGGGCACTATGCTGATACCTTCTTGCATCTTGCTCTAGGGGAGGTATTCTGGCATCCATACCGGGACTGTCCAACCTGTTCTGAGGTTGGGGAGTGGCTTCGATGGGTGCGCAGAGGGAGATGGCTAATCGGGTGGCAAGAGATAGAGCAGGAGTACTTCCCATATGTTTGAGTGACTCGACAATTTGGGGTACACCAAGGATTTCCTGGTGAGCCCTTGATCTATCGACGTTAGGGCAACAAGAGGACTTTGGCATGGATGATCATTGAGCCATTGGGTGAGGAGTCAGATGTAGTGATTGATGTCCCCGACGTGGACAATGTTAGGGTGACTATAGAGTATGACCAGTGGTGGAGGATGTGTCGATGGTGGTGTGAGGGGCCTTTAGGAGGTGTGGATGCGGTAGCAGTAGGTGGTGGGGTTGCAGAGGCATCAAGGGAGGGTTGGGGGGCTCTACGTGATGATGCAAATATGGTGGAGATAGATGACATCATTGGGGATGATGTAAGAATTCTAGAGTAGTCGAATGTTCAGGA
This sequence comes from Wollemia nobilis, assembly GCA_028583015.1. NCBI lineage: Eukaryota > Viridiplantae > Streptophyta > Pinopsida > Araucariales > Araucariaceae > Wollemia > Wollemia nobilis. The sequence continues at coordinate 120,240 of JAQPPZ010000749.1, read as the reverse complement.
CATTCTAGAGCAGTGGGTGCCTGAGCAGCCTACCATCCTGGAGATGCCCATGCCCCAAGCAGTCCCAGGGGACATGGAGGCTAGGTATCGCGCTGAGATAACATGATTGGAGGATCTACTATGAAGATGAGATGAGGAGCATGGGGAGGTTCTACAAGAGAGGGATATCCTATGGACTCAGTTGGCAAAGTAGGAGAATGCATTGGCTACGTACCATCGATGGGATGAGGACACAGATGCTTCACAGGAGAGGTATCTCCTACGAACTCAGTTGGCACAACGCGATGATGCATTGGCTGTGTACCATCGACAAGAGATGGATTGGGTTCAAAACCGATTGGAATTGGAGGCAGAGATTATCTGCCTCAGTGGGCAGTTACCTGAGCTCACTAGAGGTGGATCTTCATGCCAAATGAGAGATAGTGAGACTGAGCAGTCTGCTTCCTCTTGTCGTAGGCAGGTGGGTGAGGGCAGTGCTAGTGGGTGTGATGCGGAGGCTGGCAATAGCTGCCCTAAGAGGTCCCATAGGACCCACACCACTAGGGGTAGTTCTAGTCACACCGATCTTGCGTGATCATGGTGGCCGACTCCCTAGGTTTGGGGTTTTTGATTTTTTTTGGGTTTTTTTGTGAGCTCCAAGGACCATTTTATTGTAGCCTATGGGAATTTTTGGCGATATATATACATGAATTTCTTTTTTATTATACACTTGTCATGATTTATTATTACTTTTATGCATATTTATTTACGTTTGATGTATACATATGTTATTATGAATGCGATGTTTTTATTTATATGATGTATGCATATGGAATTGATGAAATGATTTGTTGATAACTTGGCAGTGTCACCATAGACTGTACATGATTTGCTGGATTTCTGTACTATGTGATTGCTTTGTGGAATAACTTTGCATGTGTAATTTTGTGTTTTGTATTTTTTAATGGTGATTTAATAATGGAATGTGCAACAATTGTGCTAAAATGTAGTTAAGGTTTTATGAGACTCAATTGTTTTAACTAACTATCCAATACTGTACATTTATCTCACAAGACTTTTGAACAAGGTACGAATCAGACTTGAGTTTGACCAAGTTATTTTACATCCCTATGTGTGCGATTGAGTTCATTTATGTGGTAGTTATCAGGATACCACCAATACCAGATAGGTTGTCAACCAAGCCTGTACTAAGGATCACCTAATTAGCTCCACTAACTCCTTTTTTGTATTTAGTAAGATTAATCCACAGGAAAATCTAAGGTACTATAAGCTAGCTCATCCACATGCAAACATTGGTCTACTCACATGCAAAGATAATGTGAAATACATATCGTCATGCATTTTAGGATACCACCATTTCCAGGTAGGATGTCCACCAAACCCGTAATGAGGATCACCTAGATGGTTTTTTGAATGCTGAGAATTCCAAGGATTCAAGCTCAGGCATATTTCGGTTGCTCAACTTGTTGGGATACTTGCTCTCATACATAGTGATGAAAATCACTGTTTATTTTTCTCTTTTATTTTGAGCAAGGGGTTTGAGTAGTGGTGATAACCACTGTTATTATTTTTTATTTTTGATTTTGCATTTGGATTTCAAAGGTGAGCTCGTAGGTTGTTGGCTTGTGAATGGCATTGATCCTTTTGGCCTTGGGGATGACTACCCATCCTATTCAGGGACATGTAGTACGAATCCTTACGAATTTGGGAATCAAAGGTGGTTGGGAGTTTGCTTTGGAATGGCATTGATATTTTAAGCCTTGGGGATGACTACCCATCCTTGTCAAGGGCATGTAGTATGAATCCTTACAACTTTGGTGATTAAAGGTGATTGGGGATATTATTATGTAATGGCATTGATAATTTTGGCCTTGGGTATGACTACCCATCCTATTCAGGGACATGTAGTACAAATCCTTACAAAATTGGGGATCAAAGGTGTTTGGGGATATTATTATGTAATGGCATTGATCCTTTTGGCCTTGGGGATGACTACCCATCCTATTCAAGGATGTGTAGTACGAATCCTTACGACTTGGGGGACCAAAGGTGTTTTGGGATTTTTGCTAGTGGTGAAAACCATTGTTTATTATGGGGAATTGGATGGGGAAGAGCGTGTCCTTTTGTCAATTCTCAACATTCTCAAACCATTCGCATAGGGGGATGAACAGGCTAACCTTTCACCTATGATACCCTAAATTGCTTTGTAGGTTTCATCTTTCGTTCATACAACTTGGGAATTTTTGTGTGTTTTAACTTGTGTTGGGATGCTATGTAACCAGGTGTGATCCAAGTAAAACTCTACCTTTGTAAAATCTATCTGACTTTGTATAGCTTTTGGTAAGAAATATAAAGACAACTAAATGACGAAAAACCCTAAAGACATTAGCAGACAACTAATTATAATATGGCAAAAATGTGAAGGGCGTGTTGTTTATAGAATGGACTGAATGTGGAAAATGATGGAACTGTCGAGCAATTACAGTCTATGGTGCTTGTGACATGTGTGACCAGCAAATATGCCATGTATGGATGCGACGCCTAATGCATTTTATTATATTTTGTGTTTTGATTTTTAAGAGTATGCATGGAAGTGAGATGCAATTTTTTTTGTTATTTTTTATTATCTTTTGTTTTTGTTTGTTTTTGAATATTTGTTGTTGACCAAGCGATTGTGGGAACCCTTGGAGCTTTTGGTTTGACCAAAGAGTTTATGGATACCTTTGGGGAATTTTAGTTTGCCCAAGCGATTATGGGATCCTTGGAGCTTTTGGGGTGACCAAGTGGTGGCAAGAACTCTTAGAGATTTTGGTTTGACCAAAGGGATTATAGATACCTTTGGGGCATTTTTGGGTTGACCAAGTGATAGCTGGCATCCTTGGAGCTTTTGGTTTGACCAAAGGGATTATAGATACCTTTGGGGCATTTTGGGGTTGACCAAGCGATAGCTGGTATCCTTGGAGATTTTTAGGTTGACCAAGCGATTGTGAGAATCCTTGGAGCTTTTTGGGTTGACCAAGTGGTTGCTAGAATCCTTGGAGCTTTTGGGGTGGGCTATGGTTCTCTAAATGTAGAATGGACTCAAATGACTGATATTCAAGGGTTCTAGTTCCTTGATTCCTTCAAGAGAGGCGAGCCGGTATGTTCTAGGTCCTATTTTATTGTCAATTACATAGGGACCTAACCAGTTTGATGTGAAATTATCCCTTAAATGGGGTGGCAAATTAGAATTTTGCTGGTTCTCTTTTAATACCAAGTCACCAACCTGAAAGTCCCTCAGGTGAACTTTCATGTTGTATGCTTTCATAAGTCGCTCTTGATAGATATGTAAATGCTCAAGAGCATTGATGCGTCATTCGTCAAGCAACATAAGCTGGTCTAATCGGTCCTGCAATACAGTGTCATCATCGATGAACTCTTGCATTGATATGCGTAGGGAAGGTATTTCCAACTTGAGAGGCATGACTGCCTCGAGCCATACACCAATGAAAATGGAGTTGCCCTAGTGGGCATCCGAATGCTAGTGTGATAAGCCCAAAGAGAAAATGGGATTTGAATGTGCCAATCCTTATGACTATCTATGACCATATTTTTAAGGATAGCAACTAGCATTTTGTTTGATGCCCCTGCTTGCCCATTTGCCTGCAAATAATAAGGTATCAAAAAACTATGCTAAATTTTGTACTTTGTTGTCAAAGCACGCACATATTTGTTCTTAAATAACGTCCCATTATTCGAGATGATCTTGGATGGAATACCAAAATGACATATGATGTTATTTAAAATAAACTCCATAATGCAAGTCCCAGTCGTAGAGGTAAGTGAAATTGCTTCCACCCACTTGGTGAAGTACTCTGTGGCTATTATGATAAATGTGTGATGGCCTGACGACGTAGGGGAGATCTTTCCAATTAGATCTAAGCCCCACTGCAAAAATTACCAAGCCGATTGGATCGACTGCAAGGCCTAAGAAGGTATGTGTGTCAAATTAGCATGGTGTTGGCATTTCATGCACTTCCTTACATACGTGCAATAATCTCGCTCTAAAGATGGCCAATAATAGCCCATGTAGAGAATGTGCTTTGCAATGGCCATACCACTGAAGTGGCCACCACATGTACCATTGTGCACTTGGGTGATCGCCCAAGTGGACTCTTGCTGGTCCAAGCAACGAATGAGGATCCCTTCATAGCTTTGATGGTACAAAATATCTCCTAGCAAGACATGTTTTACCACTTTATGTTTGAATGATATTTTTACGGCATGCGACAATCCAAGTGGGAGGTCACTTAGCTTGAGGTAGTCTCTTATGGGTGTGTACCAATCCTGCTGATCAGAAACCTCGATGGTATGAACTGCCAATCCCTCTTGAAGTTCGTCCCTAGCAAAAGCTGAGCAGGAACAAACTTGTAAAAATAGCGTTGTGTTGTTGTCAAGGGGAATAGGGGAGAACAAGGACCCCCAGTTGGCATGATTCAAACTATCACAGATTTGAGAGAACTTATCCTGAGATGGTTCAATCTTGATCAGGTGGATTCTTGGCATTATGTTAGAGCTTGCACGTTCCATCACGGATTGCAATAATTTTTTGACTTGAATGGTTGTCATCTCACCAGAAGGGTCTTGCGGGATTAGTGACCCCAAGGAGGCCATAGTGTCCACAAAATGATTCGATGATCGATGGAGTGCCTTGATGTCGTACCATTCAAGCTTTTCCAGGAATTTATCCATAAGGGCTTTGTAGGCCTGTAGAACTAGGCATTTACATTAGAATACCCCGTTCACTTGGTTGACGATTAACAGTGAATCGCAAAAGATGTTCAAGTGTTTGATGTTCATGGTGATTGTTGTCTGAAGACCTATGAGCAAGGCTTAATATTTGGAATTATTATTGGTGCACAGGAAATCAAGTTTAAATGATAGAGGCATTGGAGCCCCTTACGGTGTGAAGAATATGATTCCTGTGCCACCCCCTTGCTCACATTTAGAACCATAAAAAAATAGGGTTATGTTGGCCTAGGACTCAGGCTCATCAGAATCTGGCGATTATGAGACATTGAAGACCCCATCATCAGGTAGTTCTATGATCAAAGGCTGATACTCTTCGAGAGGAGCCTCTCCTAGTTTATCAGTGATGACTTAACATTTTAAGGACTTCTGTCCAATTAATTCAATGTCAAACTCTGTCAACAACATGATCCATTTTTTTGTGTGGCTAATATAAGTATGACTCATCATGTACTGCAATGGATTCTCCTTAGACACAACATACGTCGTATTGCTTAGCATGTAATGGCATAGCTTTTTGGTGGTAAATACCATTGCTAAGCATAGATTCTTGATGTATGCATAGTTAAGTTCATAACTGACCAAGGTGTGGCTAAGATAGTAAGTAGCCTATTCTTTATGTAGTTCATTTTTTTGGGCTAGCATGGCACCCAGTGCCACCTCAGTAGTTGAGATGTATAAATAGAACAACACTCCTGGTCTAGGTGGTGCCAATACTGGCGGCGAAGCCAAGTATTATTTAATGTCATCGAAGGTTGACTGACACTCATCATCCCAGTGGAATGCTACCCCCTTGTGTAATAATTTATTCATGGGTCAGCACTTGTCAGATAATTATGCTATGAAGCGCTTGATTGATGCGACCTTTCCCTGCAAGCTTCTAAGCTACTTGATTGTGGTTGGGGGAAGCATTTCAAGGATTGCCTTGATTTTTTTTGGATCTACCTCTATTCCTCATTTTGAGACTATGAAACCCAAGAGTTTTCCAGATGTGATGCCAAATACACACTTCTTGGGGTTTAGTTTAACTTTATGTTCGATGAGGCGATCGAGTATCTTGCTTAGGTCATCAAGATGATCTGGGCACAAAAGAGATTTGGCCAATAGATCATCCATATAGTCTTCCAAAGTTTTATGCATGTGATCATGGAAAATGTATGTCATAGCATGTTGGTAGGTGGCACCAGCATTTTTAAGGCCAAAAGGCATGACCTTATAACAAAATATCCCCCAAGGCATTGTGAACACCATTTTGAGTTGATCATCAGGATTGATACGAATCTAGTTGTATCCTTAGAAACCATCCATGAGGGAAAGCATTTCATGGCCTACTGTAGCGTCTACCAATACGTTGATGCTAGGCAAGGGGAAATCATCCTTGGGACTCGCTTTGTTTAGATCTCAAAAATTGGTGCATATGCGAATCCTCCCATCAGGCTTCTTTATGGGTACCATGTTGGACAACCATGGGGGGTAATTCATGCAGATGATAAACTATGCATCCAATAGCTTTTGTAGCTCATCTTTGACCATTAAGGCCACTGTTGGGTCCATCTTACGTAGTTTTTTCTTGACTAGATTGACTATCAGATGCATTAGATTATGCGTGACTAGCTGCAGGTCTAGCCCCGACATGTCTTTGTAGGACCATGCAAAAACCTCCTTCTTCTCTTTGAGAAGGGAAATGTAATTAGCTTGCTCTTTGGGGGATAGACTTACCCATAGCTTGATGATTTGTGAATTCATTGGATCAGAGCCGATGTCTATGTCAGTCATCTCTTTGACTAACATGTGGGACCCGTCCTCCAATTGGTATGGAGTTGGGATCAGGTGGATATCATTTGCTAAATTTAGATCTACGTTTGGAACGTCAAGTTCCTCTTCAGCATGGAAGATATCCTAAGTTGGTCTTGGGGTGAAATGAAGCATCTCATCGCAAGGCCAGTACTCTGATGGAGATGGTGGTGAGTTAGCATGATCCCAGTCTACGACATCTAGGTTTAGATGCAATAGTCATTCTGGATCATCTGGATTGCATATGGGGGTGGTTAAGTCAATGGAGATCATGTTGATGAAGTGAATTTGGTCTCCATTATTGCGTAGGTGGTGACTCAGACATCCTTGGTGATATTTGTGCTCCGAATTTGGATATGTGGGTATTGGCACAAATGGATCAGCCCTATGTCCAAATAAAAGGATAGGGTCTACCCTTGGCACTGATTGCTCTATAGGGTCTTTGGGCGGAGGGTGCTCTCTATATGCCTAAAGTGGTGGGTGTAGTACTTGGTCCAACTATGCCTAGTTCAAATGCCACCTATGCCTTGGCCCTATGTTTAGCTGTTCAAACATATCCTCAATGTCCCTGGGGTATTGATGTTGCCACATATGATTGAGATATGCCATCTCAGTCTTGTCTTCATAATCGCTATCAGATATCCATAGGCCTTCATTGGCTCCGATATCTGTTTACGGCATGTGAGGCTCATTCTGCTCGAGCAAGTTAATTTGGTCCCATCAGGGTTGTTCCACTCTCTACGGGAGGACCTGATTCTCTTGAGATGGCATTTTCTTGATTGGAGTATTCAAGGGGAACATCGCCACGAAGTCCTCCTGATAATCATCTATGGGCGTCACTTGCGAGTGATTGCTATCAGACTCGAAAGGGTCCCAAGGTGCTACCTCATACTCTGACTTGTCTTCTAAATATCCTTATTGACCCTGTCTATATCCTTTTTGGAGGCAAGTTCTTGAACTTTTCCCTTCCTCGATTGAAGGGGAGGGGTTATTGAGGCCCACAAGGTTGTTTGTTAACAATGGGAGATAATCTCTCAATGTTTACGTTGTGTTAGGATTGGCATATGGATCTTGTGCCAACCCATTCTTGTTGCTTAGCCCTAGGCCTTGCATGTTATCTACCAATATTTCAAGGGGAAGAGGGTGGTTGAACCCTACTCCTAATTTGTCGTACGACATCTGATATCTTGGTTGACAAAGAACGTGCACTCCTTGTTCATATCTACCCAACCCATATTCATACCAATTACATTGGCCAAGGTATTTCAAAGCGAAGTTCGGGTTGGACAAATAGTTGACATTTTTGGCAAAGGGCTCTTCGTCCTCTTCCTCTTACAAGTAAGGTTCAATGTCATTGTCGAGGCCCCCATATACAAAATTTGTCTGGTTTGGTGGGTAACCCAAAGGGGCAATAGTGCCAATGGGGAGGCGAGGTCTCCCCATGTCCTGCATGGACTCAAGCGTAGGTGTTGCTACAATGTTCCACACTAGATACTCCCCCAGGCTCGTATTGGCCATCTCAATTGTGATCGTTGGCGGTTGAGGGGGAGGGAATGGGAGTTCTTCCTGAGTCCACTCCATTTCGGGTGAACTAGGCACCTCGACTTCCATTCGGCTAGGCACCTCTTTAGTAGAGATGGTTGAGATTGATGGTGGTGCCTCTTCTAGGGGTTTCTTCCCATTGTCCTTCGGTGTGGCCACTGTAGGTGGTGTCGTTGGTGAAGGACAAGATGATGAAGATGGACCCAACTGGGCATTTTAGGGACTTAATAGCGAGGATGTATGCAGAATCAGACCCTATTTGGATAGATTCAACTAAAAGTTCAAATATATCAATGGAAGGGTTGATTATGGCATTAGCTACACCGCATTGCAATACTTGAAGGGCTCTAAGTCTGCCAGGACCACATGCACTTGCCCTTCATATGTGTACTTTAGGCATTGATGGGCTATCAAAGGGACACACTTCATGTCCCTGATCCAAGACCAGGCCAGTAAAATATTGTAGGCCATCTCACCTTCCAAGATGTGGCACAATGTAGGAATAGTCTTTTGTCCCACTTGGATGGGCAGGACAATTGTGCCAACCATCGAGCATATCACGTCATTGAATGCTCAAAGAATATAGGTGGAGGCCACAATGTGAGATGCTAGACAATTGAGGTGCTTCAATGTCATTGTTGTGATTATATTGCTGGATGAGCCAGTGTCCACCAACACCCTCTTAAATGGAATCCTATTGACCCACGCAATGACATGCAAGGGTGGATCTGCCATATCACCAGTCATCGATTTTAGTTCATCTTCTATAAAGGTGATGACTAGTTTTGTACATCATTTTATATATCCCATAAAGTTGTTGAAAGAGTTTTCTTTGTGGGGCTACAGCTCGATGGCTTTTAACATCTCCATTAGAGCCTCCCGATGGGGCGGTGATTGTTGGATGAGCTCGTAGATGGAGAGCCTAGATGACGTGGTCCTTAAACTTTGGGTAAGTTTAGTCTGAATGGTGGCCACTAGTCTAGGTGGGGTATGTTGTGTAGGGTGTTGTTGAGGTTGTGACATTGATGGAACCTCTCCTGTAGCTATCGCGGGGGAAGCTGTGCTTGGGTACCTCTTGTTCCGAGTCACTATGCTTATCATCCCTACATACCCCTGCATGGGGCAGTTCTATGTCACCTTATAGACTTGAAGGGTCTTTTCTTGTGCATCATGGGCATGCATAGGGTCTTTGAAGACCTCAATCTGTTGGTTGTTTGGCACCATAGGATTATCCATCGCTAGCATCTTGTTGTCTATTAGGTCTTGCACTAAGCTTTTGAACTTCCAACACACGTAAAGGTCATGTCCTTTCTTCCGATGAAATCTATAGTACAAGTCTTCGCTATAGCCCTTGGGTTTTGGCACGTTGGGGTCTACAGGTCAAATTTTTTGCAGGTTTATTAGGTTTACCGTAGACAAGAAGTCAAACAAGGAGTCTTTAGACTCTGTGAAGGGTGTGAATTATCGCCTGGGTGACGCTGCTAATTTTGCTCTTGCCTATGATTTTCCTTTTCATAGGTATCAAGAGGAACTGCTTGATAATTAGCCTTTGGGGGCTGTGTTGCTTGTGCAGGCTTGGGTATGTTTATAGCAACCTGATTGACCATGGTGGGTTTCGATTGCATTGACCCAATTTTGGTGTTTTTGTGCCACTCTTTCTTGCATGGCTTGGCAATCTCACCATCCTGTATCTTGATCTCCTTAATTATTCTGGCTTGCGCCAGGGCTTCCTCAAGAGTGGCATATTGTTGTAGCTACAATAGCATGGAGATCGACCTCATACAACTCTTCGAGAACATTTGGGTCAGGTCGGCCATGGGAGGGAGGTAAAGTAGCTTTGAAAGCAATGTCCTCCATCGATTTCCATAGTTTTCCATGGTCTCTTCTTCATACTGCCTGAGGCTAGCTAGGTCACTTAATGATACCTTCTTCTTGGTATTGAAGGCAAAACGTTCGAGGAACGCATCCACTAGCTGGTCCAAGTTACTGATGCTATGCTTCAACAACTAGGTAAACCAATTTGAGGCAGGGCCTACGAATGTGGTTATAAATAATCACAAAAGAAAAGCATCGTTGTCTTGAATGCCAAAGCATTGGCTCAAGAATCTTGTCACGTGCTCTTGGGCATCCTCATCCCCTATAAATATTGTCAATTGAGGCATTTTAAAGTGTTCAGGGTAAGGCGATGCAGGCACTGAAGGATGCACAGGGTGACTACAGAGCTGGCATAAAGTGGGTTTTTTGGGCCCAAAAGTCTTGGTCTCCATAGACTCTAAGCACTCTAGCAGCGCTTTGTATGCATCAAAAGATTTTATCTCTTCCTCCTTGGTTTTTTCCCATTGTGAATTGCGAGGAACTTGAGGCCTATGGAGGGATAGCTGGATAGCACCCCCCTACCTTGGTAGGGCATTTTAGCCCACTCTTCTTCTTGCTCGAATTCCTCATAGGCTTCTTGAGGAGTTCCTGGGCATGACCTATAAACATGGGTGGGTTCCCACAGAGGGTGCCCATCATTGGCTCTAGGGGTGATCTCCCGCTCAGGTCTAGGAGGTCTTGGAGGCAACATTTGATAAGATCGTGGAGACCTATCTCACACTGTTAGGAAAACTAATTGCCTATGAATGGAAATGAATATTGAATTGTAGAAAATAAGATGGAATCACTTGGATTTTGAATCGCTTTTGAAATATAGAGTTTAACCTCCAATATTGATATAAAATATAAATGAATGTATTTGATGATTTTAAAATGAATATGGTGATACACCATAAATATGAAGGATGGGGTGCGATTGGAAAGACGCACCCCGGATAATTATAATTACAATATGTTAGGAGGGTCCTAACATGCCACCCCCCTTAAAGGAGCTTTGTCCTCAAAGCTGGAAATTTGGAAATTGCCGCTGGATATCGTGAAGAGTTTCCCACGTTGCGTCTTCTAAAGGTAGACCTTTCCAATGGATTAACACTTTCGTGATATCGCGAGTACGAAGGTGACGAGAGCGGCGATCCAAGATAGCTTCTGGCTCGACTAAAAGTGCTCCCTCCTCGGAGAATTCCGGAAGAGTGGTTTGTGTCGTGATATGTGTTCCAACTGCGAGCTTAAGGCAAGATACATGAAATACGGGGTGAAGTTTGGAAGAGGGAGGAAGCTCAAGTTTGTAAGCAACGGTCCCAATACGTTGGAGAACTTTATACGGCCCGTAAAATTTGGGTGCTAATTTTTGAGAACCTTTTTGTTTAAGAGAGGTTTGCCGGTAAGGTTGGAGACGTAAGAAAACCATATCACCCTCGTGAAAACTACGTTCGCTTCTATGTTGATCGGCTTGCTGCTTCATGCGATGTTGGGCGGTGTGTAGGTTCTCTTTTAGGGTCCGTAGTATGTCCTCTCAACTAGCAATTTATGTTTCCACCGCATGGACTTTTGTAGTCCCTGGAATATAGGAAGTGAGGGATGGTGGTGTTTGACCATATAGTGCTTCGTAAGGAGTCATTTTGATGGACGTATGGTATGAAGTGTTATACCACCATTCCGCTAGTGACAGCCACCTTACCCAATGGAGTGGTTGAGTAGAGACAAAGCATCGAAGGTATGTTTCCAAACATTTATTTACAACTTCGGTTTGGCCATCGGTTTGAGGATGGTAAGCGGAGCTCATACTAAGTTGAGTACCTTGTAATTTGAATAATTCCTTCCAAAAGGTACTAGTGAAAGTTGGGTCGCGATCACTAATAATTGTGGAGGGCATACCATGTAATTTAAAGATGTTATCGAGGAAAAGGTGGGCGATAGTGCTTGCGGTATACGGATGAGCCACTGGACAAAAATGGGCATATTTAGATAAACGATCAACAACTACGAAAATGGTTGTTTTTCCGCCTGATTTAGGTAATCCTTCAATAAAGTCCATAGAAATATCTGCCCATGTTTTGGTGGGTATAGGAAGAGGTTGAAGTAATCCGGGAATAGCGATGGTCTCCCCCTTTTGTCTTTGGCACACTTCACATTCTTTTACAAAGTTTTTGATGTAATTTTTCATTCCTACCCAATAGAAGGAGGTAGTGGCTCTTTTATAGGTTTTTAAGAACCCCGAGTGGCCTGCAATGGGTGAGGTATGTAACTCATGAAGAAGTTTCTTTCGATAAGTTGAATTGGGGGTGAGGACCATCCTCCCTTTGTATCTTAATATATTGTCCTTCCAAGTGTATGGAGGTTTGCTACTAGGATTATGTTGAAGTTGTTGAATTAAGGCGTGGGTAATAGGATCATTTATCCATTCTTCATGCACCTCATCTACCCAATTAGGAATAAGGGAGGAAAGAGCATGAACTTGAGGCATATCTTCAAATTTTCTAGAAAGTGCATCGGCTGCCATGTTGTCCTTGCCCTTTTTATATGTAATTTCATAATCATAGCCAAGAAGTTTAGTAACCCATTTTTGTTGTTCCGGGGTGTTAGTCCTTTGTTCCAAAAAATATTTCAAGCTATGATGGTCGGTGCGTATAATGAAATGTTGGCCAATAAGGTAAGGTCTCCAATGTTGAATAGCATGGACAATTGCCAACATCTCTTTTTCATATGTAGAGCGAGCTAAATTCTTAGGAGAAAATGCTTTGCTTATAAAAGCTAGAGGTCTTTCATCCTGCATGAGTACGGCTCCCATTCCTATTCCTGAAGCATCACTTTCAATGACGAATGGTTTAGAAAAGTTGGGCATGGCTAGAACAGGGGTGGTACACATTGCAGTTTTCAAGGTGATAAAGGCCTCGTCCGCTTTAGGCGACCATTTGAAAGCGTTTTTCTTAAGTAATGTTGTTAGAGGAGCAGCGATTTTACCATAATTTTGGACAAATTTTCTATAATATCCCGTTAGTCCAAGAAACCCACGTAGAGCCTTTACGGTTTTTGGAATAGGCCAATTTTTCACTTCCTCGATTTTGGAAGGATCTACCATCACGCCTTCCTTTGAGACAATATGCCCTAAGTATTCAATTTCTTGTTTCCCAAAGGAACACTTTGATCTATTTGCATAAAGTTGGTTTTCCTTCAAGATTTGGAATGCTTGTCTAACATGGTCCAAATGTTCTTCCCATGTTTTGCTATAAATCAAAATGTCATCAAAGAAAACTAATATAAATTTACGAAGGAAAGGGTGAAATACCTTATTCATTAGACTTTGAAAGGTAGAAGGAGCGTTGGTAAGGCCAAATGGCATCACCAAGAATTCGTAGTGCCCTTCGTGAGTGCGAAAGGCCGTCTTAGGAATATCCTTTTCAGCGACTCGTATTTGGTGGTAGCCTGACCGTAAGTCCAACTTGGAGAAGTAAGCTGCCCCGTGGAGTTCATCTAGTAGCTCGTCGATGACCGGAATAGGAAATTTATCTTTGATGGTCATTTTATTTAGCGCTCGAAAATCGACACATAAACGCCACGAACCATCCTTTTTCCTAACTAAAATAATTGGAGAGGAGTAAGGGCTTTTGCTAGGTCTAATGACTCCTGCTGTAAGAAGCTCTTGTACTAATTTCTCTATTTCGGTCTTTTGGAGGTATGGATAACGATAAGGTCTAATATTAGGAGGTTGATGCCCTGGAAATAGTGGAATAGTGTGATCGTGACTTCGTTGTGGAGGTAGTCCTTTTGGTTCGTTGAATACCGCCTTATGGTGGTCTAAAATTTTTTGTAACTCGGTGTCTCGTCTTTTTGGTGACTAGGTTGAATTGAAAATAATTGGGCGACCATTCCTTTGTTCCCTTTTCGGATAATTTTCTCCATTCTATGCGAGCTGACGATTTGGGAAGGTCCTGATTTCAGGCCTTGGATAATATAGGTTTGGTTCTTTGCTGTGAATTTCATCCATAGTTCATCAAATTCCCATTGGACTACGCCCAAGGTTCTTAACCATTGTACGCCTAGTACAATGTCGCATCCCCCTAGGGGTAAGACGTACATGTCGCTTTGCATGGTATAAACTCCCATAGTTAGTTTTATATTTCTGCATTTTCCTTTGCATGCAATTTTTTTGCCATTTCCAATCATCACTTCGAAGTTATTGCAAGGGTATATGAAACAATTTGCTTGTTTAGCCACTTTTGGATCGATAAAATTGTGTGTGCTACCAGAATCTAGGAGCACGGTAAGGTTTTGTTTCTTAAAATACCCTTTTACTCGCATTGTTTGAGGGGCAAAAAATCCGGCAAGGGCGTTGAAGGAAACCTTTGGTGTATTTTCTTCGTCACTTTCAAGTGTGTTGGATACTACCTCTACTTCGAGTTCAGGTTCCTCTTCAGTAGAATTCCCTTCCTCGGTGGCATCGAGAATATATAATTTTCGTGAGGCACATTTATGATTTCTATCAAATTTCTCATCGCAATGGTAGCAAAGACCTTTAGCTTGTCTTTCCTTCATTTCCTCGAAACTCAGACGTTTAATTGGTAGAGCGGGGTTAATTTTGGGGGTTGTGTAGGAGTTTTGGGTTCGTCCATTTTGCATTGGCTTGGGGTTGGTATAAGTGTTTGATTGTTTCCCCCAAGTTGGTTTTGTGAATCGATTCCGTGCCTTGATTTTGTCTTCCGCTAATTTCGCTAAGCCGATGGTCTCTAACATGTTTGTAGGGTTGTACATTTGTACCTCAATTCGAATTTCTTCTTTTAATCCGCTAACGAAACATTCTTGAAAGAAGGCAACGTCTAATCCGGATGTTCGATTAGCTAACCTTTCAAATTCTGCTTGGTACTCGCTTACTGAAGTGGTTTGGCATAATTTAGTGAGGGCCCCTGTAAAGCTTTGAAACTTGCTAGGGCCAAATCGTACTAATAGGTTCTGTGTAAAGGTTGACCACGACGGAGTGCCATTAGTTTTCTCGAACCATTGGTACCATTGGATGGCGTCATTTTCCAAATGGAAGGAGGCGATATGCACTTTTTGTATTTCCGAAATTTGATTTAGTGAGAAATATTGCTCTGCTCGGTAGATCCAGTTTGTAGGGTCTCCGCTTTCAAATTTTGGAAAGTCTAATTTGGTCGTCCGTGGTAGAATGGAAGTTTGTGGACCTCCTAATATTGCTCGGTTTGATGACCCGGTGTTGGTTGAGTTTGCTTGTGTGGTTGCCTGTTTTTGACTGATGGCATCAAGTTTAACATCTATTGCAAATATTTTCTCGAAGAGTTCTCTTGTGTTACGGGTATTCTCTTCTCTTTCCTGTTTAACTTCTTCAGCGAGCCTTTCGTGTTTCTCGTGGATGGAATCCAATGATCGTCGTCCGTCGGCCATTTCGGTTGGTGTAGGTAACGATCAAGGTGAGAAAAATTTAAAATTAATTGGACAATAATTTAATTTAATTTAAAAATTAAATTAATTATATATATATATATATATATATATATATATATATTTTTTTATATAAAAATTTGGTGGGCAATGCCCTATCAACTATTTATTTTTGGCCCCCCGAGAGCGCACAGCGAGCAGGACGACAGTAGGTGAGACGGACTGACGGAGTGACAACTAGCGGTCATGGACTGACGGGACGACGGTAATAGAGATGGACTGACGGAAGCGGGGTGGCGACAACAGAGAGAAGGGCTGGCAGAGGCAGGACGCGGTGAGATAGAGAGAAGGGCTGGCAGAGGTAGGACGTAGCGACAGAGAGAAGGGCTGGCAGAACCGAAACGACGGTGACAGAGAGAAGAGCTGGTAGAGTCGAAATGGCGACGACAGAGAGAAGGGCTGGCAGAGGTAGGCCACGGCGAGCAGGTGAGCAGTGGACTGACAGAGGCGGGATGGCGTTCGACAGAGGCCAGGCGAGCAGTGGGTACGCGCGAAGCTTGGTCAAGGGCGGGCGTGACCGAAGTCACGCTTCAGTAAGCGTGCTGCCCACTTAATAAACTGGAAAAAAATTCCCGCACCCGCTATGTGGGATAATTCCCCACGAAAATTAATTCACGGACTTTATATATCTAAACTTAATCCACGAATTAATTCACGAAAAATTTCTGAGAAACTTTGGCAACGTCAATTTTTTTTTTTTTTTAATTTCCTTCCTCTGTATTAACGTCGATGACAAGCGCGCCCGACGTCCTTTTTCCTGGCGTTATTAGTCCGATATATATAGTTGGGAATCGCAGTATATTGAGTTGGGGAACCAATTCAATGAATGAATGAATCTGTTATTTTTTTGTCCGATCTTCGTTCCCAATAATTCCCGACGTTTTATGATTTTGTTATAGCCTTTAATTATAATCCTTTGCCGTGTTTTAATAATGCGTGGCTTGATGATTTTTTTTTTTTTTGTAAAAAATTTATGGCAGCGGCAGGTGAAATCTGAAGCTCTGATCCAGATGTTAGGAAACTAATTGCCTATGAATGGAAATGAATATTGAATTGCAGGAAATAAGATGGAATCACTTGGATTTTGAATCGCTTTTGAAATATAGAGTTTAACCTCCAATATTGATATAAAATATAAATGAATGTATTTGATGCTTTTAAAATGAATATGGTGATACACCATAAATATGAAAGATGGGGTGCGATTGGAAAGACGCACCCCGGATAATTATAATTACAATATGTTAGGAGGGTCCTAACACACACCAAGGGGTTGTGCCTCTCATACAACTCTGTCCTATGCATGTGAGGGTTTGGGACCCTCTCAAGCATAGTTTTCTAGAGCAACTCATCTGTCTGACGTCGAATGTGCTATTTGCTAAGGCGGTATAGGTGCTCTAACTATTGTTGGTCTTGCTCAAGCTGTGTGATTTGTGCTCAGTGGATGACATGTTTGTAAAATGCCAAGTTGATTTGTTCTGTTGTCTTGAGTCTAGGAGGCCTAGATGCCTCCCCTACACATCTATCTCGGTCATGGTGATCCGATATCTCTATAGGTCACTTCCCTCTATCTAGGTTAGCAGAATTCACCCAAGGCTTTGGCCTTAGTGGGTGATCCTGATAAATAGTAGGTGTGGAGATGCATTTTTCTCACATTGTGTATTGCTCTCAAGTAATATAGTGGTTTTCCTCATGCTCCCTTTCGTAAATGTGAAAGGGGCGGGCAGAGTTGGCTCACCCTGTTTGAAGAGCCTTGCACTCTGGATTTGGCCTATTTTTTTTTATAGTAATAAGGGGTAGATGAGGGATGATGTAATCATGTGGTCCCTCCTTATGGACCCTATGTTGTTCTAGTGCTTCATTGCATGGTGGCCACTCATAACGAGTGTCTAAGGGATCCCTCCCATCTATGTTGAGTGCCACATGTATGGACTCCTCCTAAAAGGGTCTATGTTGCATGGGCATGCCCCTTGAAGGGGTGCCTCTATAGTCCCATTCTGTCATGGTATGATGTGGACTATTTTGTGGTTTAGGCCGCCAGGGTAGTATGACCAAGTCCTTAGGGCTATAGTGGAGGTGACTTGTGCCCCCTTGTACACTTTCTACAGCTTCTGCTCATGATTGGGATTGGCTATGGATGTACACCATGGTGGTGTTTCTCTAAAATATATGTAGGTCTTACCTTCTTTGCAATTTTTTATGCTACACTAAACAAATAGGAGCCACACATATAAAGAAGTGATTATCTCATTTATAGATTAGAGGTGTGCCCTAGATCTGGTTCAGTGTGTTTTGATTTTTGTTTGGAAAGCCTTGTAAAGAAAATTTTGTTGTATATGCAATATGAGGGCTCTTATATCTCCCAAAATGGTCGCCCCTTCAATATACCACTGCAAATCCATTATACTGAACCTCTCAATATACCCACCCTTATGTGAGGGAAACTATTGGTATGCGAGAGCAGAACAATACATGGAACATAGGCGATACAGAAGGGGAATCACTCTATTTTTGACACCTACTATAGAAGACTTATCCTCATGCATTGGGAATCACCCCAGCTACACTTGGTCAGCTTTCATCAGGATTTACATCTAGAAACAGTAGCAATTAGGGTTATGTATGCAAAATTCAAGCCAAGGTGGTGATGAAATCCACCGTTGGTCTTGATCAAGTGTTGGGGTTTTATGACCAATGCCTTGATGTTTAGATTATCTCATGGTGTGTGTGGTTATTTTTACTTGCGCAAGGAAAGGAAACATGCAGTAAAATTTCCTATGCAAGAAAATAAATAGAAAAGCCACATAAACAAAGACATAAAATTACAAAGATTGTTCAGACAACCTACCTCTACTCTGCCCACACCAGATTCCCCTGAGTTTCTGCTCAAAAATTGCATAGAGAGCTAATCATCCTAGGGTGGGATGAATAGCATATCTGTATTCGTCACAGGGTGGGATGAATGCCTTATTCGTCCCAGGGTGGCATGAATTCCAGTCTGTAGCAGCAATCCAGCACTTGAAGGATTAACACCTGAAAATAAAAATACAAAGTTTTGATCAAAATTTTGATCTCAAAATCAGGGGACAGAGTCCCACCGTGATCGCCACTGAAAGCACGAGGATACGAAAGCCCATAGGCATACTGGGTGCGGTGCAAACAAAAGCATACGAAATGATAAGTCCTACAAATGAGCAAAGGACTAAAGTACATGAAAAAGGGAAAAAAAACGAACTAAAATGAGATATAAAGCAAATGTAAAGTGCAGCAATGTACATAAACTATACAACAAAAAAACTTAACAAAATGTATAGAAAAATCATAGAAACAGAGATAGAAACCACGAGTTATGGGGCTCACCTTATAGCTTTTAAATAACTGAGAAATTCTAGGGATTCAAGCTCATTACCCCCTTCTTTTATTTTTATTTTTGAGCAGGGGTTCTTGTTCATTTTTTGTTTTTGAACAAGGGGATTTTATTGCTCTTTGTAGTGAAACCTTCTTCTTTTTTCCTTTTCTTCTCTTTTTTTTTTTGTTTTTTTCTTTTTCGAGATACTTGCTCATATTAGACATAGAGCAAGGGATTTATTTGGGTAGGGGGAGAGCTTGTCCTTTTGCCAATTCTCATTATTCTAGACCATGCGCATAATAGGATAGCAAGGGAAACTTTTTGCTTAAGGAACTAAGACTACTATGTAGTATCTTTTTTGAATTTGCAACAAATCATTTTTAAGATGTGAGAATGTGTTCTTGGTTCAAGAAGTAGCAAGATCAATTCCCAAAACTAAAATTTTTATTTAGTGAAGTAATAGTATTTTTCAATACAAGAGAGATTTATAATCAAAGTGACAAAATCAAAATTTAGTAAATATATGAATTAAGTGAGTGGTTCAAGATAACTTTTGAGTTTATCTAAAATAGAATAAAATATAACTTGTCTTTTGGAAGACAACACACATTGATGCAAAAATGAGAACTTAACAAATTAAAACATTTTCTTTTTTTTGGAAATTTTCATGTTTTTTGATATTTTTTTGTTTGTTTTAATATTGTGACAATTGCAAATTGAATGATGAAGAATTTATTTACAACTATATACAAAATATGAGACTTTTTTTTTTATGCATAATATCTTTTGAGATGCATAATATTCATTGGCTCTTTGAGATATTTTCCATCCAAAGTAGCCAATCGATATGCACTTGATCCAAATTTAGCAGTGATGACAAATGATCCAAGCCAATTAGGTTGAAATTTACCTTTTAAATATTTTATAGAATTAGTATTTTTTTATTTTCTTTAAGTACTAAATCACCAATTTCAAAAGACCGATTATGAAATTTCTTGGCATAGGATCTTTTGATTTTGTCTTGGTAAGAGCGAATATTCTCTAGAGCACGAATACGCTTCTCATATAGAAGCTCTAACTGAATTAATATTCCAACACGATATTCATACCCTACTTCATCATCTTGAAGTAGGAGATCTAGAGAAGGAACTTCTAACTCAAATGGAAAAACTACTTCAACACCATAGACCAAGACAAAAGGTGAGGCACCTGTAGGAGTATGAACACTAGTTTGGTAAGCCCACAAGGTGAGGTATAATTGCATATGCCAATCACAACCTGATTTATTAACCAATATTTTTAGGATTTTGATCAAGGTTTTATTAGAGGTTTCAACCTGGTCATTTCCTTGTGGATAATAAGGAGTAGGCCATCGATGTTGAATTTTATATTTTTGACATAACTTCTTAATATATTTGTTCTTAAAGCATGTTCCATTATCAGAGATGAGAGTTTATGGAATTCCAAATCTACATATTATTTGATTAAAAAATAATTTGGACACTTGAAATCTTGTGCAAGAATCTAGTGGCATAGCTTCTACCCACTTTGTAAAATACTCTATTGTTGTTATGATAAATTTATGACCATCAGAAGAAATATGATTAATTTTACCAATAATGTCTAAACCCCATTTAGAGAAGGGCCAAGGAGAAGATATAGCCTGGATTTCTTGAGAAGGAGTATGAAAAAGGTCAGCATGTCTTTGAAACTTGTCAAAATGATGCACATAATCATTAGAATCCTTTTCCATGGAAGGCCAAAAATATCCCATTCAAAGGAGTTTTTTAGCAATGGCACTTCCACTAAAGTGTCCTCCATATGATCCATCATGGGCTTCACTTAAGGCTTTCTTAGACTCTTCTAGATTAATAAATTTTAATAGGATGCCCTCAAAAGACCTTTTATATAGAATATTACCAATAATTACGAAGCGAAAAACTCGCTTACATAATAGCCTACATTGGTTTCAATCTAATCCTTCTGGGAATGTCCCTTTTTGGATAAAATTAAAGATATCTATGTACAAATGTTCTAGGGTTATTTCATTAATTAAAAACACATATAATGGCTCTAGAAATGACTTAGAGGAAGTTGGTTCTTAGAGTTTGTAAATAATGATAGTAGCATATTCATCATCCAACTCCAAAGGTAATAAAGAGGTAACAACAACCATGGCATCGATAGCATGATTGCTAGTGCAGGGGATGTCTTCTAAAGTTACTTTCTCAAATAATGAAATAAGCTTAAGAACATACTCTTTATAAGGATAGAGTTTCTCATATCGTGTCTGATATACTTCATTAATTTGATTTATCACAAGTTGAGAATCTCCAAAGACTAATAAAACTTTAATTTTTAAGGCTAAAGCGACTCGTAACCCAAGGATTAGAGCCTCATATTCTGTAGTATTATTAGTACAAGCAAATTGAAGTTTAAAAGATAAAGGAATAAGGTGCTTTTGTAGAGATATTAATATAATACCTGCACCTACACTACTCATTCATCTAGCTCCATAAAAATACAAAGACCAAGATTCAAAAAGATCCTCTTATAAGTTAAGACACTCATTAGGAAATTCTATGGTTATAGGATGAGTAGATTCTAGAGGTGCAACAGCTAATTGATCAGCTATAACTTGGCCTTTAATAGATTTTTGGTCGATAAATATGAGTTCAAATTCACTCAAAGCAAGAACCCACTTAGTTGTGCGTCCTGACAAGTAAGGTCTACTCATCAAATACCTTAATGGATTAGACTTGGCAATAACAATTTTTTTTTGACTTAGCATATAATAACATAATTTTTGCATAGAAAATATAATTTTCAAACAAAGATTTTCTAATGAAGTATAACGGGTCTCATAGTTTATTAATGTTATGCTTAGATAATATGTGGCTCATTATTTCTTATCATCATCAATTTGAGCTAACATCGCTCCAAGTGCAAGTTTAGAAGCAAAAATATACAAAATAAAAGGATAATATGGTCTAGGAGGAACAAGCATTGGAGGATTAAGAAGATACTATTTAAGGTTTTCAAAGGCTTATTTACATTCATCATCCCATTGAAATGGAATATTTTTCTTAAGTAAATTAAGAAAAGATCGGGTTTTATCTACCAACTTGTCAATGAAGCGATGGATAGACTATAATTTACCTTGTAAACTCCTTAATTTTAATATGTTTTTACGTGGTGGTATATCAAGGATAGACTTAATTTTAAGAGGATCTATTTCTATACCACGCATAGAAATAATAACTCCTAATAATTTTCCATATTTAACTCCAAATACACATTTTTCTGGATTTAAGTGAATCATATATTCTCTTAGTCTATCAAACACTTTTCTTAAGTCATTAATATGATCTTCTTCCTTAGATGAAAGAGCTATAATATCATCTACATAATCATGTAGAATATCGTACATCATATCATGAAAGATATACATCATAGCTTTTTGATATGTTGCTCCTGCATTCTTTAAACCAAAGGGTATTACTTTCCAACAGAATGTTCCCCAAGGTGTGATGAAAGCTATTTTGGGTTGGTCTTCAAGAGCTATTCGGATTTGGTTGTATCCTAAAAAACCATCCATGAGGGATAACATCCCACTCCCAACTATAAAATCTATGATTTGATCCATATTAGGGAGAGGAAAGTCATCTTTAGGGCAAGCAACATTAATATCCCTAAAATCAGTACAAACCCTAATTTTAGTGGCTTATTTTTTGGTTATTGAAACAACATTTGATATCCAATCAACATAGTCAATAGCTTGAATAAAAACTACATTCAAAAGTTTTTCTAACTCATTTTTGACTAGAAGTTCTACTTTAGGATGCATTTTTCTAAGTTTTTGCTTTACAAGTTTTGCATTAGGGTGCACTACTAGATGGTGCATGACCACAAAAGAATCTAGGTCTGGCATATCTGCATATGTCCAAGCAAAAAAATTTGCATATTCTATGAGAAATGTAATGTATTCCATTTGTCTTTCTTCACTTAATTATGCTTCAATTTTGACCATGTGAGGGTTTTTTTCTATTCCAATGTTGACTTGTAAAATATTTTCTACCACAATGTTTAATTCTCTTTCAAAGTTAGGAGGAGTAGGTGATACACCCATTTCTTGTAATTCTTCTAAGGTTAACTTAGCCAATTCTTCTTGTGGGGTAGTTGCTTCAACATGGGCTATACATGGTATAGACCCATAAAAGAAGAATTTATTCTTTAAAACTTCATCAAGAGAAATATCTTGAAATATATCTCCCTCCAAATATTCATCTAGTTTAGCAATCATGTCTGGGTATGCTATTGACAACATATTACAATAGTATATCCTCCTACTTGGTTTGAAGAATTCTTGATGTGCTAAATATTATTGATATGTTACAAGTTGGTCATCATCCTCAAATGGGAATGGTTGGGATTTTTTAGGAACGTAACCAATAACACATCGGACAGGCCATTCCTCAACTTCTAAAGGTTCATGTATTCCATTTTCAAGAGGTCCTAAACCTTTACCTCTATAACCCATGTTACACATCATTTGTTTTGATTTTATATATCCATTAGAAAAATAACATTTAGCAAAACCATTTTGATCAATTGTGATACTCACAATATTAATTTTACCATAATCATACCCTACGTAGACAAAGGTACAACTCCCAACATGATAAATACTTCCCAAATTTTGTGGCAAGCCCATCATTTGGGGAGATGGCGGTAGTTGAGATAACACTAGGGAATCTTGAGTGGTAAAATTATTATGTTCTGAAGTTGTGAGTATTGAAGATAAATCTGGTAATACTTCATCCAAAAGAGGATATGAAGTAGGAGTATCTTCTTTAGTTGTAGATTTATATGGTGTAGATTTAGATGATGAAGGTGGACTAGGGTGTGTTGAAGACATAGCAGGATAAAATGGGACTCCTATTGGTTCTACCATAGCACACATGTCAAATGGTCTAGGATCATCATGGATAGTAACTAGTTGGTTTTTAAACTCAAACTTAACACATTGATGTAATGTAGAGGGTACCACTCTCATTGTGTTGATCCAAGGTCGACCTAGAAGGATGTTGTATAATGTAAGACAATGTACAAAAAACATGGTCGTATCTAAAATTCTTGGACCAACTTGCAAAGGAATAGATAATACTCCACATGTTTCTTGAGTTTCATCATTAAATGCTTTGATAATCATTTTAGTTCTTTTTAAATATTCACTTCTAAATCCAAATCTTTGGAAAATGTCATATGTGCATATGTTTAATGATGATCCATTATCAAATAAAACTCTTTTAACACCTACATCCCCAATTAATGTTGTGATGTATAGAGGATTATCTCTATACATGCTTTGAGGAGGAATACCCTTATCTTAAAAATCTATATAATTTGTTCCTTGAGAAATCACAGCATTTACCACAACATCAGGTTCTATATTTTGAGGTACCATCATTTTTCTTAAGGTATTCATTAATTCTTCTCTATGGATAGATGAAGTTTTTAAAAGATCCAAAAGAGAAATTCTAGCTGTGATATTTGCCAATTGTTCATTAATGTCATAAGGAGATTTTTGTTGTGTATTTGATATATTATTTCCTTTTGTAGGTGCTTTTAACACAAATGGAGTTGATTTCTCATTTTGAGTTTGAGTTTGTGATTGAGAATTTTGATTTTGGGCTTGTTGTCTAGTGATGGCTCCAATAGTACCTACAACATTATTATTTTACAAATAACCAAAATGAGGTCTAGCATTTTCTGCTTGTTCATTTGAAAGCATTTGTTGAGATGAGGGTCGAGTGGCCATTCTCCTAGGGAATGGTTCTTCTAGGACTAATAAATCTGTGATGGGAAGAATTCAATCTAACTCATCTTTAGAACTATTGGAATTATTTGAGGTGATGTCTATTTCACTTTCTGTCTCACTTTCTGTGTTTTCTATGTCACTTTGTGTACCTTTTGAAGATGAAGATTGAAAATATTGTATTGGTCTAGTTGTGACTATAGATAGAGTAGGTACATAGGAGGTTTGTAAATCTTGTTGTGGCAAAAATTTACTAATGGTTCCTACATATCGAGTTGGAGGAGGAACATTATGATGTTCTAATTGATTTACAACCTCTTTACCATGTTTGGGTAAAGGATGTTGAAAAATATCTAGGTTTTGATTTGTATTTTCAGTAGGTTGTTTTTGGGTATTATTTTGAGTATTATTGTTTATGGGAAATTGTTGTACTTCCATTTTACCTTTATCAATCAAATATTGTATCATATGTTTCAACCGCTTACAAGAATTAGTTGAATGTCCATCCACTTGATGAAAATTACAATGTAGATCAGCCCTATATCCAGCTGCAGTGGTATCTGGTTGTCGTATCTCTAGCAACCGTATTAAACCTTGTTATAATAATTGAGGCAAAATCATGGTTAAGGGTTGATTTAACTTTGTGAATTCTCTTAGAGGTTTATCAGGAATTTTTAACAAAAACTTCTTTACAACTTTTGTAGTATTGATGTTTGAGGTATTTCTACTATCAGTGACTCCATCACCTACTACTTGTTTATTTTTATATTGATTTTTGGAAGTTTTATCTTCATCCTTTTTCTTAAATTGGCCTCTTTTAATAAGGGAATATTCTACCCTTATTGCTAAATATATAGCTTGATCAAAATAGGTCATTGTAGCTATAGAAAGATCATAAGATAATTGTTCTTGTAAATTTCCAATGAATATTTCCAACATCTCTCGGTGAGGTAATGCAAAATGTAAATTTTCTAGAAGTTGCCTCCATTTGGCTAGGAATTCAGCAAAGCTTTCATCTTTCCCTTGTTTCAAGTTGTATAAATCCTTAATAGTGACATGTCTTTCTATGTATGCACTAAATTGGTGGACAAACATTTCCACTGTCTCTTCAAAATTTCTCAAAGAATTTGTTGGTAGTTGATAATACCATTCTAAGGCCATGCCTCCAAGACTTTTAGGGAATATTTTTAGTAGCAATAAGTCATCATAAGAAATATCATGACATGCTATCCTAAACATGCAAATATGCTCAATAGGATATTATGTTCCTTTATATATCGAGAGGACAAGCATAAGGAAATGTTTTGGGTATAGTTGGGAAACCACAATAGGATCCAAGGGTTGGCTACACATCTCCCTATAACTATATGAGGGACGATAGGGATCCATTTGATCTAGACATGAAGCCAATTGTTTAACCATGGCTTCAAGCCCCTGTGGTTGTCCACCAAATTGATTTTATTATACCATGTTGTTATTTCTTTGATAATAAGGTTGTGTTGTCACATAAGGATTTCCAATTGAAGTACTATTGTGCAAAGTGTTTATGGGAACAGTGTTGTGAAGCTTATATGGAATTGTATTTTGTTGAACTTTCTATTGATGATGATTTGTATTTTGAGTTTTCTTAGATCTTTGTGATGTAGCTATTTGTTTATTAGGAGCTTTTAAAGCATAAGAATGTTGTTTTTGTTTAGAATTTTAATTTATTGTTGGTGGTAGTTTTGATATGTTTTGATTTAAATTTTTATTTATATTTTTGGATGTACCAGCTTGATATTGATCTGTTATATTTATGTAAGTTAATGGATTTGCATGTAGTTAGAAAGTAGCTTCTAAAGCAGCCTCCATTGAATAATCTCTTGTAGGAATCTGACCTTCTATTTGTATCACATGATTAATGACATCTATGTTTTCTTTTAGAAACCCAGCAAAGTGTTGGACAGATTTAAAACTGACATTACCTTCATCATCCATATAAGGCTTAGTTGGATCATCTATTTCATCTTCTTTATTATCTTCTTCACCTTGTTCTAAAATTCTATCATCTTCTATTTGAACTCTATCATCAAGCTTTTCTTGATCTTGTTCATCCATATAATCAGATTCTAATTGCTTACCACTTCTCAAAATTCTAGGTATTTTGTTTTAGGATGTTTTTATCTTACAGATATATATATATATATATGCTTAAATTCTTGGGGTATATATGTTATATATATACCTATATAAATATGCAAATATGTAAATATATAATATATTTTGTTTTTGGTTTTTTGTATTTTTGAAAACAAAGCAGAAAATACAATTATAATGTTCTAGATATTATACTTAATCTTCCTGAAAGAGTCTATAGATATCATTGATAGGTTCAAGCTCTTCAGGTGACATATAATATTCTTCCTCAAATTGAAAGTTGGCTTTTAAAATTTTGATAAAATGGGCTATGGTGATACTATCAGTTTCATATTCTAGCATACAAAAGCGTAGTTCATGACAATACTCACGATAATGGACTTCCCTAGGAGTGTTGTGGAATCTTATCTTATTTTCCAAGACTATTTATTGATCTTCTATATGTGCTAGAAACCTATGTACTATTATGGCATTTTCAATGTAATCATCAAAGGTATAAATAGTTGAAGAAATACTTGCTCTTTTATCCGTTAACCACCTCTCACATGCCCTTTGAATATCAAAGTAGCGAGAAGCGTTATCGAGCTCCAAGATTCTAGCTATGTCAAACCTTTTAATTTGGCTAAGTCTTGGTTCTTTGGCTTTTATAATGTCTAATATTTCCCAGAGTTCAGCCCATTGTTCTTGAGATGGAATACTAGAATTTTCAACTATTAGAGAGATTTCCTGAGTAGATAATAATGTTCTAACATTTATGCTTATGACTCTTCCTATGTTGAAATTTAACATCTATGAAACGAACCTAAAATGTGCAATTTTTTATGAATGATACTTTTTGGTTTTTGTTTTGTTTTTATGTATTTTTATGCTTTTTTGTGTTTTATAAATAAGAAATATGCCTATGTTATTCACATTGGGTTCACCAAAGAATGTAGCTCTAAAATTCTCACACTCCTTTCCTCCAGGCTAATGGATTCGTGCCTCAAAAGGGAATGGGAGAATAGTAGTTCTACACCTCAGAGGAGAGGCACTTGAAGTCATGCCCTCTTTGGTGATTTTTTGATGAATTGGGTGGGTTCACCAGGAAATATTTTATGGTAGTTTCCACACCTAGGTTTTGGAGTTTGTTTGATGTATTCTTTTTAGATAGTCTCCCATACACCTAGTTTGGCCAATATGAAACTACACTATTCTACATACAATTTTGATTCACATGAAGATAAAAAACAATAGAAAATAGGAAATAATGAACAATACAATGCTTATAAAGTGATTTGAAATTCTAACTCGGATTTGGATGGCTGATTTTTGCAACCTTTTGCTTTATGTAGATAATATCAGTCAGTTTAGGGTGATATCAAGTGGTAAAATCCTTTGTGATCGATCGATCCAATTAGAATAAAAACCTACAATTCAATAATTAAACACAAAAAATAGGAAATTCATAGCATAACATGCATTTGATAAGATGGATTAGATTAAGTAATGAGCTAGAATTTGAAATAACTACATAAATGGATATAGATCTAAGCTATATGCATAAACATTCATGAAAAGTGATATTAAATGAATGAAAATCTAATGCATAAATTGAAATGGATTTAAAATAGTCTAACAGGTAATGAATATGATCTAAGGAATGAGAAAGAGGGAGAGAAAATGCAAATAATGAGGTTTAGATGACCCCAAGTAGCTGAATAGAAAAATTTTTTGATGCAGACAAGATCGAGTAGTTTTCTCTAAGATCGATCGGTCCTATCCAAAGATTGGATGGTACGATCATGTACGTATCCAGCCAATGCACAAATCCAACCTACAAAAATATAGCAAAAATATGAAATGACAGAGGAAAGTATACAAATTTTCCAGGGGGAATCTAGGGTGAGGAGCCTGGATTAAATAGATTAGAATAGGTTGAGAGGTTGGGCTAAAAATGAAGAAGGTTACAACTTCCCCTATTCTGGATGAAATTATTCAATCCGATCCCATAATTGTCATGCAGTTGGCTAGGTAAGGACAAAGAAGTTGCAACTATTTTTGTCACCTTGCTAACCAAGGTAATTTTAAGTTTTGGACGAGATCAAGTGATCCGATCTCATACAAAATTGTCCGATCTCGTACAAAATTGTATGATATCATACAATGGTAAAAAATAAACTTGCAATGGGTACAAAAATTAAGGCAACAAGTTAGGGGATAGTTTAATTTGATTTTGGTAATGTTTTTAACTTAGGATTGATTAATGTGGGTCAATTTTAACCCACTACACCCCCCATGGTTGTTCTTGGAATATTATCCCTCTTAACAATATTATGGAAGATCAAGTTGTGAAATAGTTGTCTACTCTCCTCAAAACCTATGTTATTCCTAGTGATATCTCCCTAGATTCCTCGGTCTAAAAGGCCTTTGAAATTGGTTAGTTCATGATCAAATTAGACTATTTCCTTAATGATGAGGTCCCCCATTTCCTTCAATAAGAGGCCCATGTTTACCAACTCTCGACCAGTGTTATTTGGACCAAGCTCTTGATTCCTAAAATTATTTTCTTTTCTTGGCTCATTGTGCAAAACAAAATCCTAACCATGGAAAATCTTATCATTAGGGGTCTAGTCATCCCCAACTATTGTTACCTCTTGTAAAGCAACAAAAACCATGCATCTAACTATGTAACAATGTAAAACAATTTGACAAATGAGATTAAGTAACGATCAAGATAACAAGATAAAGAAAATGGGATGATCTTCTTATTAATAATATGGAACATAGTTACAATAGATACCTCTTAGGGATTCACCAATTTCATACACAATTACAATATGTAACCCCACAAAGGAAAAAAGATGCAATCTACAGGGTTCTTGCTCTTTCAATACTGATTATAGAGGGTTTCTTTAGCAACCTCTACTTTATGATCCCAAGAAGATGATCTCAATGATGTCAAGCTTTTGATTAGGCCTATAACCTGCATACAAAGAAACTACAAAAGGATCAATAGCAATGAAAGCCTCTCAATATGAGACCCATTTCTTGATAAGTGCAAAATGAAAAGCAAATGAATATAAATTACTGAAAACAAGGAACAAATGCATGAAAACTTGAATGAAAGTACTATTAATCTATGTCAAAAATCAAATGAAAAACATCTAAGACTAATAAAACTAGAAAATATAGGTAAATTAAATGTCACCGCAAGGTCGTCCTCAATCAGAATGGATGGCTTTGTTGATTGTATTCGACATCGGTAGCGGTGCCTGTAGGCCACTGTCAAAAATAATTCCCACCAAACAAAAACTCTTTTCTCTAAGCTCAATGTATAGCGATAATCAATTTGAATTTCAAATTGATGTTTAAGGATCATTGTGTCTGGAAACATAGTTGGATCACGAAATTGGTTTGAAATCGATGACAAATTTATGAAGAAAGGTGGTGTAATTGGTCCTTCAATTTTGATTGCACTCTATGATTGTTGATGTGAGATCCATGATGTAAATTTTATTGCACCATGATGCTTATGAGAGATTTCACTCTCTATTGACAAAAGAGAAGCACTTCATTGTGGTTTATGGATGATCAATTCTCTATATTCTCTCTCATTTTTGGGTGCCTTAAATAGACTTCCCAAATTGGGATCCTAGCTTATTGAGGAAGCCAAGAATCAAGATTCGATTAGGCTCAAGGAGGTTAGATGATGTTTCTAGAAGCTTCTCAAACCAAAATCATTGCAAATTGGTTGCATTTTAATCGATTTTACTCAGCTTGGGTAGCCCAATTTTATTACAAATGAGGTCATCTTCAATTATAATGGGCGGCTCTATGACTATCATTGTCTCTAGAAACCATGATGCCACCACTATAGGGTACACCAACATAGGCTGCAAAGGACTATTTGCATCTATTTGAGTGGTTAGAACCATTTTTGGATCTTGGAAATGTCCAAGGTGAGTCATATGGCCTAAAAAGGTGTCCACATGAGTAGCTTCCTCAACATGACACGTTTTAGGTGTCTACAAATACCCATTTTTAGGATACATTGTGAGAAAATACAACACTAAGCAAAAATAGACAACCTAACACCACACTATAGGTTGATTGATGTTCATTGATATGGTCAAATTTAGATGCCCCAATCATGGAAAGAGCATGCATCTTTGAATCATTACCTCCAATAGAATGGTGGCTTAAATTGATTAAAAATTTAATGAATTTTGAAAGCATATGGGTAGCAGTGTCTCGCTATGAGGACCGTATGGTTCAGACCAGCAAAGGTTTAGTTCAATATTTTTACTTTTTGCCCCTTCAAATAGAAAAGCATATAATATTTTTTAACAATTATTCATGAACAAACACAATTTGCATGATTAAGTGTTTAATTATTGATTTTGAATATGAATTATTTAATTATGACTACCCCCTCAAGCAACAATTCGATGAGAAAAATGGCATGTGATGAAAGTGATGAGTCGCTTGACCAAGATGACTAATTTGGACAGTGCAATATGATAACTATTTGTTAAGAAAAAATCTTGTTACAAATGTTATTTCAACCATTAATAGTAATTGTACATCTCTATCCCATGGAGCAGTCCAGCCATAATGGCCTTCTTAAGGAATCAATATGGTAGAAATTCAGTTCAAAGCATATGATGAATCACTATGTTTGATGATTTGATGAACTTTCATAGAAGAATGAAATGAATACCTCATTCTCAAGGAGCAGTCCAACCACAATGGCCTTCTTGGTAATTGAAGTGAAGATATTTCAATTTTATTAATGAATAATTTGGTTCAAACGGCCTTATGGTAATTTACTCATCTTATCAGATTTCATGGATTGCAAGTTGCTACAACCATAAGTGTATAGGATAAATAACTAGGTACGAGGTACACTTTAATTTTTTTTTTGTTAGTTTTGCAAATTTTGATGATTATGGACTAGTAGATGTGATTTAATGTCCAATATGAAGCTCATGGCATTGAGAAAATTAGTGCATTTATTGTTGTTTGGTGACTGTCCTAATGTATAGCAGTGACCATTTGCAAATATCGGGGCCATCATGAGGTCCAGCAGCCATAGTGCAATGTGATCATCCTCAAAGAGAGTGGTTGCCAATTTTGAAAAATATAAAAGGAATTTTTGGTATTTTTAATTGTCATTTTTACCAATTGGCAGTTGAAAATAATTTGCTTTGAGGGAGGAGAGAGATATATTGACATGAAACACTATTATAATCATCTTATACCACAATGGCAGATCAATCGGAGACTTCTACGAGTGGAAAAACCAAAGCTCCTAAGGTAGACTCTCAATCTCTCACTTGTGAATTATGCACAATAAAATGAACTTCATTAATTAATTAGTTAAATGAACCTCACTCCTTAGCTTAAGATTTAGCTTAGGATATTGTAAGTGCGTAATATTAATTTTTGGGTGGGATATGACCTCTAATGAGTGTCGTTGTGGGGCTCCCTAGGTAGGTGCGGTACCCAACTAGCCAAAAAAAGGTCATTATAGGGTTTGGCGATGGGGTTTGAATCCCAATGATAAAAAAAATGAATGTTGGTGATGGCCATCGATGGCATTGGCGATGACCCTGGTGTCCATAGGTGCCATGAGTGGCTACCAATATTAGGTTTATTCTTTGTAAATTTTGATTAAATTTTATTTTTTTGGATGTTTTGAGTGAATTTTTTATTTTTTTATTTTTTGATGATTTTGATGATTGATTGATTGTGTGTTTTAAATTGTGTATTATTGGATGTTAGAATTTGATAGCTCAGGCCAGGGATAGCTTAGGCTAGGGAGACCAACCTATTATTGAATTTGTGGTCATTATTAGATGACTTTGACTGGTATTGGTTTGAGGTGATTGGCCTAAAAAAGGTTGTATGATTATCGACTAGGATGTCAGACCAGTCTTACCTCATGGTCCTAGCTCATCGATGGGATAATAGAACCAAAAATTTCTATATCCCCATTAGAGATATGATGGTGACACTGGAGGATGTCTATTGCATTTTTAGGATCTCCATATATGGCTTGCCTATCACTTCTTCTTCCACACGGGATAAGAAGATAGTTGTGGAGTGGGTTTTCCATGGTAGAGTTGCTAAGGTATTGGGGAATATAAATCATGGTGAGGTTCCATTATAGTACTGGTACGATCATCACATATTCTCTTAGTGCTAGGTAGTTTTGTTGCACATCATATCGAATGTGCTACTAATAGACTCATCAGGAGTGAGGTTCCCTTGGAACCTTCTAGATATTATATAAGACCCAGTGTATTGCAAATCATAGCACCTAGTTATCATGGCATGGGGGAGCACATTGCTAGCATGGTTGTATGATGAGTTATATGAGATTACATAATGGGGATGAGCCATAGTGAGATGTAATTTGTTGCTACAAATCTAGGATTGGGAGCACATCTAGATAGCTTGACTTGGTGGATTACCATTGGCCCTAGCTAACTAGAGGATGATGACTATTGTTATGTAGCATGATGGATATGGGATACAAATACTAGCTAGATTCGACCACATGCAGGTGGGCTAACATACTATATTGCATCACTAGAGGGGTTACATTAGAGTCAGATCATATGGAGGCCCTACCTAGACTATCTTTATTGGCCTAAGGTAGGGAGATACTTAGCCAGAGTAATATGCATAATATGTCTCATGGGGCACCACAAGAAAGAGAGAGAGTACTTCCATTACTATTGAGTCACCATGCAGTTTGGCATAGCCTAAGATGTGCTAGAGGAGCTAGTACTCTATCATCATAGGAATGTTGAGATATATCTTGTGTCACCTTAGATGATAAGTTTGGTAGAGGAGGTGGACCCTCCTATTGATGAGATATGTTTAGAGGATCTAGGGACCACTATGGAGTATGAGACTTGGTGGGTCTCTCAGCTTTAGTAGGGTGGTGGTATGCTGGGCAGACCTAGAGAGGTGGTAGCAAAGGATAGTGGTGATGAGTATGAGTAACGAGTGCATCATAGGATAGAGGATGAGTGGTAGCAAGTAGTAAGATATATGGATGAGCCCTAGGATGAGAAGGAGGGTAAGGTAGATTCCTTGAGTTATGAGGTAGCACTGCTAACGACACAAGTACAAAGTCTATAGGTGCAACTAAAGACTTCCTAGAGGTAGGTTGGAGTGAGATACATATCTCACTATCACTCAGAGATAGCTTAATGTTGGATAGAAGCTGAAGTCCTTGTAATAAAAGGGGGGATTTTTCTAGTGAAATTTTCCTAGGAGGCAATCTTTAAAAACAACCTTGAAAATCCTTGAAAACCTTCATAAGTTGAACAAATTTTGTACTTAGACGGGGATACAAATTTCTTTCCTACATAAAGGAATATTTTACAAAATGGAGGGAACCACTTTTAAAGGTGCATTTTCGACAGCGATCGACACCTTAGCCACCTTAATTAATTTTTTGTAAAATCACTTTGTAAAAGGTACATTTTTGGCAAAGACTAACACCTTAAATAAAATGGGAAAATAAAAGAAAAAGAATACCCCAAAACCAACTGATGGTGTTGCTACATCAGTTAAAGGTCCTTACTTTCCAACAAAGATGGTAGGGATAGATTTTTATGAGGATGGAACATTTCTCACACTATGCAATGGTGCAATCTCCATTATCAATGATTCTAAAACTTCTAAATACCTTTAGATTTGTGGTGCTCTAGCCCCTATTGGCATTGTAAGGGCAATATACGTGTCATTGGTTGCACTTGATATTGCCCAAAGTAAAATAAAAAGGGATATTAGTGAGGAACCAAAGGTCAAACTTCTAATGGTCGATGCTTTTTGTGACACAAGTGACCTTGGGTCCATGATGGCAAATGCTTGTTATTATATAGGTGACCTCATACCTTCAATGGTAGATATCAGTTGTAGCATAGGTGATCTCGTCACAAGAGCATATTCTACTTGCGACACTAGTTACTTAAAAATTGAACCTCCTAAAAATGAGCTCCATAAACTCATCAATTCTAACAAATACCATATTGTTAAAAGCATTGTTTAATATGAATAAATTTGATGTTTTTAGAAATACACCAAAGGATTTGGATCCAAACTGATGAAGAAAATGGGATTCAATGGTGAGATATTAGGTAAAATGAACACGGTATTAAAACTTCAATAATGCTAAATGTCAAGACAAATATTTAAGGCCTTGGCTATGATGGAAAAGCAAGTACCAGTAAAACCATGTTTGTAAAACCTAAATCTTCTACAACTCCTACAAAGTATTGTTGTAGTCATTATGGAAGAACATGACATGTAGTAGCTAGATGTTGGAAACTACATCCTTGTGATTCATGTGGATGTACAAATCACTCCTCTTCAAGTTGTTGATACAAAGTGAAAATGACCAAAAAGGTTCATATTGATTGTGGATGGAAAAATCTCACACAATGGACCAAGATGAAAGAAATTTTGTATGGCTTCTACAGAAAAGGTAAAACCATGGTAGACCCAGATATAGATCCAGTGACAAATTGAGTGGCAGTCCCAGAGACAATGACCTAGAGATAGACCTAAAGATAAACCTAGGGATAAATATCCAGAGGCAGATCTATAAGCAGATCCAAAGGTAATGATCTAGAGGTAGATTCATAAGCATATCCAGAGATAGTTCTAGAGGTACTATTCTAGAGGTAAACTTAGAGCCATATCTAGAGCCATAAGCCAAAGACAAAGCAAGATCCAACAAATCAACAACTTTCATTACCATTATTTTGTTATGGTAGAATAGAAAATCAACATATTTTTCACTATATTGGGGTAGTTATATACATTACCCAAATAATGGAATAAAGGGGGATGTTAGAGTAATTATCCCATTACTTGGGTAATTACCATAGGATGTTAGTATAGGTTAGTTATTTATCTACCTAGGTTAGATATTCACATTGTTAGAGAATATTATTTGTTAGCACTAATTATTCATAGTTAGCATGATTAGTGTGGTAGGTTAGTAGTTAGTGATAAATTCTAATTTGTTAGCTATATTTAATCCCTAGGCTATTTCAAGCCTAAGGTAATTGTATATATATTTGCATTATCAATATATTATGGTCAATGATTTCGCTCATCTAATAGAATATTTACTTTAGTATATTCCCCATTTCATTTCAGAGGACATCAACTCTAAGTTAACTACAACTCTCTCAGATGAAGAAAATAAATAGGCCCTCTTCTCCATAAAACCCGATAAGGCTCCTAGACCTAATGGGTTTCCCCCAATATTTTTCCAATATTTATGGGATTTCATCGATCTTAATGTGTGTGATGCTATTAGAGAATTCTGGTCGACCAAGGATATACCTCCCATTCTAAATTCCAGATTCAAAGCTCTAATTCCTAAAATTCAAGATGCTAAATCATTTAATAATTTTAGACCAGTGAGCCTTTGCAATGTCATTTATAAAATTCTTACCAAATCCTTGGCCAATAGGATGAGAGACATCCTTCCTCTAATAATTGACCACTACCAAGGGATTTTGGTTCAAGGAAGATCTATAATTGATGGGATCATTAATATCCATGAAGCCTTGCATTCCACTTCACAAACCAAGAAGGTTGCCTTTCTTCTAAAGCTTGACATGAATAAAGCATATGATAGAATGAACTAGGATTTTCTACTTGTAGTTCTAATAAAATTTGGGTTCCATCATGATTAGGTTGAGCTAATTAAAGGATGTATTTCATCAGCTTGGTTCTCATTCCTAATCAATGGATCACCTGCTGGATACTTTCAAAGTGGTAGAGACCTAATATAGGGAGATGCTTTATCCCTCCTCTTCATTATTGCTACAGAGGCATTGGGAAGGTCTATTCATGTAGCCAGAAGCATAGGTCTCATCTCAGGGATTAAGGTCACTTCTCAAACTAATATTGTCACTCATCAACAATTTTTTGATGACACTCTTCTGTCCACCTATGCTTTTTTCATTGAAGCCAAAGTCATCAAGCATATCCTCCTCCTTTATGAAGAAGTTGCAAGACAAAAAGTGAATTTCCAAAAGAGCAAATTATACTTTCTCAACACTCCACATAGGAAATAAATCAAAATTTCTAATATTTTGGAGTGTGCAATATCCACCTTACCAGCTACCTATTTAGGGCTTCCCTTATTCATTGGAAATGCTACTGAAGAGATGTGGAACAAGGTCATTGAAAGAATCCAAAAAAAACTCACAGGATGGAAAGGTAACCTTCTATCCCAGGTAGGGAAAGTGACTCTCACTATGGCATGTCTTCAAAGTATTCCTATCTATTTCTTATTGGTCTTCAAGGATCCAAATAAGGTTTCTAATAAAATTTAACAAATCCAAAAACAATTCTTATGGATTGGGGCTAAGAATAAAAATCAATTTCATCTTGTTGCTTGGGACAAAGTGTGTAGACCGAAATACCAAGGAGGAATTGGCCTAAGAAGAATTAACCATTTAAATACTATTCTACTTGTAAAACAAGCTTGGATATTAGTGTCTAAAGAACAGGTTGAATGGGTCACTCTAGCAAAAAGGAAATATTTGCAAGGATCAAAATTTTTATGTGATTTGGCCCCTTCTTTTGGGTCAGCCTTTTGGAAATCTATCATCTTAACAAAACAAATTTTGAGAAAAGTCCTCAAATGGAAATTCGGGGATGGAAAGATCATAAATTTTTGGTAAGATAAATGGATAGGAAACTAACCACTCATAGAAATTTTTGGTTTAAGAGCTATAAAGGATTTTACTGATCCATTATTTTGCCACAAATTAGCTAACCTTTTAACTATATCCAAAAATTCTTGCACATGGAAAAGGATATAGTGCCCCAATTTATCAGTGAAAATCAAATCTTTGGAGGCCTTACTTTATTCTTATGTTTTACCTTCAATTAATGATAGAGATCATCCTATTTGGGAACCCTTGGACATTGGAGAATTCACTATTAAATTAACATATCAACTCCTCCTATCTCCTGAGGAAATTCAAATTCCTTTCAAATTAGTATGGATCAAACACTTAACTCCAAAATTTTCCTTTTTTTCCTAGTTAGCCATTTAAAATAGAATATTATTGTTGAAAATCTTATCAAGCGTATAATATCGCTATCTAATAGGTGTTTTCTATGTCTTATTGATTGGGAATCAACTCACCATATTTTCCTAACCTGTCCTTATTCCAGTTCCATCCTTAACAATATTTTCCAAAGGTTCTAGAATAGTTGGGCCAAACCTCATTCAATTGTAGATTTGTTTTCCCAATGGCCCAATCCTTTATGCAATCCTTGTATCCGGGTGATTTGGAAATTTTATCTTCACCATTTTCTATGGTAAATTTGGATCGAAAGGAATAGAAAAGTTTTTTCTAGCTCTGCTAAGGATATTGCATCCACTACAAATAGAATCATATTCTATGCTAAGGAAAATGCACTTATGATCCCAAATGATCCTCATCCAATTCCTAGGTTTAAAGCCTCCTTACTTTAGTCTTTGCACATTTATCTATAGAATCCTAACTCTAATTCTTTCCAAATATCAAGTAACACCTATCAAGTGGATTCCTCCATCACAAGGTTGGGTAAAACTAAATTTTGATGGTGCAGCTAAAGGCAACCTAGGCCGAGTAGGAGTAGGAGCGATTCTTAGGGATTATAAAATAAATTCTATCTTTGCCTTTGCTGAAGGGCCTAGGTGATCATTCAAATCACATAGCTAAAGCTAGATCCATTTGGAGAGGTCTTATACTGATCAAACAATTTTTGGGTAAAGTTATTATTGAAGGGGACTCTTTAAATATTGTCAATTATTTGAAGAATTCCAAAATCCTTGCTTGGAAAGTCAAAAACTATATCGAAGAAGCCAAAAACTTGATCCTTCATCAGCATGAGGCCATCATTCAGCATGCTTTTAGGGAAGCAAATAAAGTAGTGAACATGTTAGCAAATATTGGAGTTAATACCTATGGGATGATGACATGGACTAACACCCTCCCACATGAGGTCAACAAAATTGCCAAGTCAAAGAAAATTCAAGATGATTGACAAAT
This sequence comes from Wollemia nobilis, assembly GCA_028583015.1. Taxonomy (NCBI): domain Eukaryota; kingdom Viridiplantae; phylum Streptophyta; class Pinopsida; order Araucariales; family Araucariaceae; genus Wollemia; species Wollemia nobilis. The sequence goes on along the minus strand of JAQPPZ010000749.1, from coordinate 81,419 downwards.
TATTATTCATTTTATTTTACCTAATTTCTAGTTTGAGAGATTTATTTACCCTAGGTCAAAAGCCATTAGTGCATTTTTCCCCTTTAGGATACTACTTCGCATCCCTATTGTTTCTATTATGATTTTGAGTTCCTTGAGGTAATTGGTGATTGGTGTCCTCAACGCATTTGAGGTTTTATGTTGCACCTTCCTTGTGCCTTTTCCTAGGTTTCATTTTCATTAATTTTGGTAGCTCCAGTGTTCAATTTTTAAATGGTCCCAAGGTTACCTTATTTTGTCATCTTAACTGTCATCATTTCTTAGTACTTCATCTTTCGCCAAATCTCCTGGACTGCTCCTTTGCAAATCCTACCCGTGTGTCAAACTTCTGCATGTTGCATCACCATTACTTTCTATAACCTTTCATTTTCTTGGGACTCATCATTTTCATTCACTTTCCCACACCTCTATCCACAGGAGATTTATGCCATTTTCCAATGCTTCAATATTTTTTTATCTTGTGAGGTTCATGTCTCTTTAATTGATTCTTGCCCATTTTTTCAAAAGTTCCTTAGAGCAACACACATTTCTATTTTTGATGGTGCTAGGAGTTGTTGGAATTCCTAGTCTACTAAGGCCCATTTCTTTGATATCAAGTATAGGGTGGAATTGTTGTTTCCAAGGAATTGTTACAACCTAAGGAGGTGGCAAAGAAGTTTCCATAAACACCCAAAACTTTCCTTTGATACTAAAGCACACCTCCACTATAGAATTACCATCTCCATCAATTCCTTGCCAAGGTTTTGATAGCACTCTATTTTTTCTTCCATCCAATATTCTATAACCTAGCCATTATGGATTTGATGGAACTAGAGACACTTGAAATTGAAATTTTTGCTAAGGCGATTATGAATGCACACAAATTCATGCCTTTTCTACAAAAATTCTCTGGAATGGACTGGGACATGAATACTACTTTTGCTTCCACTTGGAAGAAAGGTGTTGTTATCATCCATGGAGTGGAGTTTCAGGTTGATGTAAAAATCCTTATGAAAATAACAGGTCATCCAATGGTGGGAAGAACCATATATAGATAAAAACATAATTGGGATACATAGCTAAAGGAGTTCGAGCCAATATCAAGTCTACATAAGCTCATAAAACTAGGAATGGTCAGGGAGGATTTACCCACTCCCTAGAAGGAAGTCATGAAACCAATGATGGAGTATATCATGGTTGATGACCTAGGTTCCTTGCTCAGGAGTTTTTTTTTATCGATTAAATATATTAGCATATATAATAGATGGGTTTTGATAGGGTCCCAAAACCTGAATACAAAATGGCATCAAATGCCAAAAGGGACTAAGAGCAATAGAAAGGAAATAGAACTAAATTACAACTTGCAACAAAGGCTATACTCAGCCCACAAATAGAAATATAGAACTACCAAAAATAAGGCTTCACTTAGCCAACAAGAAGAAAATAGGAATGAATTCAAAGTATTAACAACCACAAAAATGGAATAGAAGCACCACAAAACCAAATAGCAAGAGCCCCAAAAGAGCACTTAGGTCTCAGAAGTGGGCTTAGCACAGAGATCGTGGATGCTCCCAAAAAAAAACATCCAACTCAACACCATTATATTTAGTAGGGGTGTCCTCAGACTTGACAGTCATCTTCTTAGGATTTGCAGTAGGCACACCTTCGACCTCTTCAGTGAAATATTTCCTAAAAAAATAGATATTAAAAGCATTGCAGAGATCAATAAGTTGAGCAATGTTGTTTGAGATGGATTTGATGATATACTCCTACAAACAGAGATTAGGGTCATCCTTAGTCTCCTCATCAGAATCAATGACCAAAGACTCTTTTTTCTTGGCTTTATTCTTTAGGCACGTTGAGGCACGAAGCAACTTTTGATCAGGTTCAATATCATGTTCACTGTCAAGATCAGGAGAAGCACTTCTTGGCATTTTCCTTAATTTTGTAATATTTTCAATGATTTTTTATTTTTTAGCAGATAATTTTGGGGCATTAGAATATTGGGGTGTGGTTTGGGAAGAACTAGGCTTCAAAGAACTCTGCTTAGGCTTTGGGGGAGGGGTTAAGACAACACCTTCAGGGCAGTGAATCAACCAATGTTTGTAAAGAACATTGAAAATCCCATGGTGTGAGGGTAACTCAGACCCATTTTTCTCTCTGGCATCCTCAATAGTATGACTAATGGAATTAAAAAGAAATTGAGGAATATTTACTACCCTAACATCACGAAAATGATTGTAAAAGGAAAAATGAAAATTGCATAAGGGCTTATCTAGGTCATCGACTATAACATATTCCATGATGGGTTTGAGGGTGTTCCCCTAGGGAAAAGGGAGCTCATCACACCGTATTCCTAAGTAAGCTCTTCTGACAAGGTCTTTATCAGTGACATCCTTTAATTCTACATCCCAATTATGCTTCTCCCTTCTAATGGACCTTCCCTTAGGTTGTTGGCTAGTCAATTCAATGAGCATTTTGATGTCGAGGACATAGGATTTGTTGCAAATAGTGATCGTCCCCTCATCCCATGACTCCATGAAAGCCAAGGTGATCTCAGGGTCTTCCCCTTCAAATTTTTGAAAGAAAGGAAGAAACTTTCTACCCACCAAAATACCTTCAGCAATGGTGTCAATGCACAACTTAGATGGCTCAACAAAGGTGTTCATGATGATAGAGCTGGGAAACACAACATAAGGGGAAACTTTAGAAAGGAAAGGCTCTAGTAGTAACATAGGAACTGGAAAATATAAAAAACAAAGGTAAAAAGTTTGATTTTAACAATGCTCTTCCAATTAATTTGGTACTCGCACTGCATAACAAGATAACACGTTCCAATGCAATCTTGGCTGACAAGGTAAGTCCGATCACCAATATGAATCATGAGACAATCCAAGAAATTGTCTCTCAAAATGGAAAAAATAAAGGAGGAGACTGAAATATGAGGAAATACATGTTGGGATATGATAACATGGAAGGATGAGGTGGAAAGGTGGAGAGGTGGAATCATGGGAAATTTGGATTTATGGAATGGGAGTGGCTGAAAATTATGGTGCTATGGAAAATGGGAAACCGAAAATCAAAAAAGAAATAGATGAAAAATGCTAAAATTCTACCTTGAAGGTGGAGAAACCGACAAATAAGGTTGACATCACAAAGAAGCACATGAAGCCCAAGACACAATCTAACATGGGGACTAGCAAAAAGGGATTTATGGCACTCTAGCATGAGAAGAACCTTGATCAAAGTTGACTTGCTCCACATCAGCAGAAGAAAGACCTGAAGTCAAAGAATATTTTTCAATAACATGGATTAAAAATTGAGGATCAAAAGTCCAAGTAATAAACTAGATTATAGTAGTGCGAAAATTAGTAAGAGCATCAACGACTTTATTTTTTTCTCTAAAGTTATGGTGAAAGATGATGTCTTGAAAATTTTTACTTAAGATTCTGGATTCCTATATTAAATTTCTTACTTTCCATGAGGGTATTTTGGTAATTTTGAGGTAGTTTATGGTGGTTAAAGAATCACCTTCAATCATAATTCTATTGGTCACATTCATTGCCAAAACTAGACCATGCCAAAGAGCCCAAGCCTCAGCAATTTGATTGGACTAAATCCCAAGAAATTTGGTATAATAAATGATGACCTTAGCTTGACTGTCTCTGATGACTCCACCTAATATAGAATGGCCAGGGTTGCCCTTAGTAGCACCATCAAAATTTATTTTGATCTAGCCTTGTGGGTAGGTATCCAAGACCTATGAATTCTAATAAACTTGGGATTTGAGCAAGAATTAGTTACAATAGAGAAGTTAAGATCCTGCCCCACAAAGGTTTCAAATGAATAAGGGGGTTGGGAAGGTAAGGGGCTAAGGAAATCATTCTCAATGGTGAAGGTGAGGATTTTGCTAAAGATAAACTCAGAATTTTGACAAGAGCTAGAAAAAACTTTGTGATTTTTCTCTAACCAAATATGCCATAAAAAGTGATGAAGGCAAAACTGCCATAAAGTCTTGAGGCACAGGTTCCTAAAGGGATTGGGCCATTGAGTGAAAATATCAGGGATAGAGCAAGGGATAACCCAAGATATATGGAAACACTCAAAAATATTGTTGAGAATGAATAAAGCAAAGGGGCACCCAAGGAAAATATGGTGAGGGGATTCCCAATCAAAAGAACAAAGAAAACATCTATTGGGTATGGGTAATCCCCGTTTTAGAAAATTTTCAATGGTGAGAATTTTTTCTTGAATAGCAACCCAAGAAAATGAGGTGATCTTAGGAATCAAAAATTTAGGCTAAACTAGATTAAAAGGTAAAGTTGGTGCCTCAAGGGGTGAGAGAAGTTTGTAAGCAGATTTAATAGAAAATTCACCTGATTCAGTAAGGTCCCAAAATAGCTGATCATAGGATATACTGGAAGGAATGTTATGAGATATTAAAAGAAGCTGCAACTAACTGGTCTCATTCGAATGATGAGGAATGATGAGATGCTTTTAAAAAATTTTGCCATTCAAAGAACAGATAAAATATAAAACTTTGGACCCATATAAAGAGTCTGTATAATCCTTGAGGGTGACCATATTGTGATGATATATGAGGGGTTCATCAAGGATCCATTTATCTCTCCAAAAATCAATTTGTTGTCCATTACCTAGTCTCTAGCGAAGGACCTACTTAAGAAAAGGTCTGACCTATAGGATGGATTTCCAAAAACAAGACCCTCTAGGGGACACATCAACACTAAATAAATCAGTGTCCTACAAGTATTTATGATGGACAATAGATATCCAATCAATTTCATTTTTTGAAATTAATCTCTAGGCCTGTTTGGCTAGAAGGGCTGAATTAAAAAGATGAATTATCCTTAGGCCAACCCCACCATAGAGTTTTAGTATGCATACTTTGTCCCAATCCACAAGATGAAACCTACTTTTGTTTTCATGACCTGACCAAATGAAATTCTTTTGAATCTACTCTATTTTTGACAAACTCTAGCTGTAACTTTGAAAAATGACATGAAATAAATAGGTATATTTTGAAGAGAGGCATGAGTCAAAGTAATTTTTCCAGCTTGAGATAATAGATTCCCTTTCCACCCTGCTAATTTCTTTTGGAATATTTCAATAACATTATTCCACATTGAGGCATCAGGCTACCCTAAAAATAGAGGGAGTCCAAGATAAGTGGTAGGGAAAGAAGCAATTGGACATTCAAGAATAGCATAAATTTTGTGTTGTCTTTGAGTGGGAGTGTTTAAGAAATAGAATTTGCTTTTATGGAAGTTGATTTTTTTCCTAGTTGCATCTTCATATAACAAAATAATGTGTTTGATAACTTTAGCTGCAAGGAGAGATGCTTTGGTAGTAATAATGGTATCATCCACAAATTGTTGGTGAGAAACAAGTCTAGTATGAAAAGCTTATTTTATCCCTGATAGGAGTTGAATATTACAAGCTACTTTAATGGTTCTCCCTAGGGCTTCAATGATGATTATGAACAACAAGGGAGATATGGGATCTCCTTGATGTATACCTCTATGACTTGGAAAGTAACCAGTCGTGGACCCATTGACAAGAATAAAAAACCATGGGGTAGAAATACAACCTTTGATTAGATCAATCCAATCAGGGTGGAAGTAAAAAATGATAAGGATAGAAACAAGGAAATTCCAACTTAACCTATCATAATATTTGTTCATATCTAAGTTCACAATAAAGGCAGACTACTTTGATAGGTGAATATAGTGAATTTCTTCATGGATAGTGATGACACCATCAAGAATGGATCTACTTGGAATGGAGCTCCCTTGGCAAGAATTAATAATGGTAGGGAGGATATCTCTCAACCTATTAGCTATTGCTTTGGTGAGGATTTTATAAACCTTACATAAACTGATGGGGCAAAAACTAGTCATGGATTTGTACCAAGAATTTTTACATAGCCTTTGTGAATCACTTTAGGGAATTGAAACCTCTAAACATCCTTGAATTTCTATTTTTATCTATGGAATATTCCATTAAGGCAAGCTACTCAAAGAAGGATGAGGCTTGGCCCTCACATCAGGGACTTTTTAAGGTAATTTACAAATATTTGTTAGAGAAGTTCCCAAAAGGCAACATTGTTACATAGGATCAACAAGTGGATTCCAAACAAACTATGAAGGAGGATACATCCTTTACCCCATCCTCAAGTGCTCATGGTTCCAAGAAAAGGAAAGTGAAAGGTAGCTCTTAGGATGCTAAGAAATTGGTAAGAAAGAAGGTCAAGGTGGAGGATCGTCCCACCCCATCGAGAAGCTCCCAACACCTAAAAGACAAATTCATTCAAAATCAAGAAAAATGCAAGTTTCCATTTAGGATGAGCTTGAGGATCTTGTGGTTAAGTTACTTTACAAGTACATCATAAAGACTACTATGGCTATCATAGCTCAGATGGAGAGTGTAGTAAATACAAGCATGGCAGCCATTGCCCAGATGAAGGAGCACATAAATTCTATGCATTTGCTATTTTTTAATGACTTTTACTTCGAGGATCACCCTGAAAAGAAGATCATAGGAGCTAGTGCTGGTGTCAAGAAGGATGATGTGGTGGAAATTTCTAATTAAGTATTTAAGGAAACTCCTAAGGATGTCAAAAAGTATGACACCAATGATTCTACAAATGTGTAATACCCTTGCATATTGTCTACTATCTCTAGGTTTTGTTTAGTTGGAACGTTTTATTTCATGTTTCATCCTTTTGGACTTTTTTTGTTTTATCTTAAAGTCTTAGGATTTGTTTGGATGTCATTAGGTGTTTTTGGATGTTGCATCCTTTAATTTTACTTTTGTACTAAGGTGTTAGGGTGCCTTTCAAATGCCCTCATCAATACAATTTTGTTAACTTACCAAAAAAAATTATTTGTTTAACAAACTAATGGAAGACACCACAAAATGTATAATAATCATGAATGAAAATTTTAACTCTTATCATAAAAATTAATCATTAATACATTCATATGTGAGATGAAATTATGTGAGATGTAGGGGCTTTCCCTATAAGATTTTGCAAACTAAAATATATGCATAAAATAATCAGTGGTCATCTAAATATCATTGTTGATATCCATCTGGTATTTATCCTATTCTATGAACACCCCTTAATAAATAAAAGTTCATAAGGAAAATTGTGATTGTTGATGAGATGATTTGTTGTTATGGGGGATTTTTTGAGGTTTTCCATGAGACTTAAACACCCTAGTTTATTGATAAAAAAGTTTTATAATGACTACACAAGACTCCTGAAATATACAAGCATGTTAAAAGACCAAGATATTCACTATCCCTATGTGTGTAAAGTGAATACATTATATGAGGTATAAGACTACCTCATTTCTAGGAAGTATTCATTCAACCCATTTTTGTAATGAGGGTCACCATATGGTCATCATGATCCCATGTTTAGATGTAGTTAGACTAGACTACTAGGTAATGCAAGTCACCTAAAGCTAGCTCATCCATAATCTTACATTGGTCTATACAAAATAAGGTTGCTAATGTGATAGACATATCACCATGTGTAAGGATAATCCATTTCTAGTCAAGTTTCATTCAACCCATTTTTGTAAAGGAGATCACCCCATGGTAGTTGAATACTGAATATTATAGGGATTCAAGCTCATTACCCCCTTCTTTTCTTTTGATTGATTAGGATACTTTCTCATGCTTAGTGATGATAATCACTATTTATTTTACCTTTTGATTTATTTTAGATCAAGGTATTTGCATAGTGATGAAAATCACTATTTATTTTGCTTTGCTTTGGGAATTTTTCTCATTTTTTAGGAGAGCAAAGGATTATTTGTGTAGGAGGAAGCTTGTCCTTTTGTCATTGATCAGCATTCTAGACCATGTACATAATAATATGAGCAAGGAAAACCTTTCACTTAAGGTGACCAAGATCACTTTGTAGTGTTATCCTTCCTTGTTCAAACTAGGATTGTTAATGTTTAAAATTGTGATGGAATTTTGATATATGCAAGGTATTATTCAAGATTATACCTTACCTTTGAAAGCCAAGATAGATTTCTATAAAATATAAAAATATAACTAGTGATGGATGAATGGCCAAAAAACCCTAGTATATACATGATAGCAACTTCATAAGTTGTGTTGAAATTACTCACAAGGAATATGAATGATGATGATTTTGAGGGTGCATGATTGGCATACAAATATGGTATCATTCATAAGAATGTAAACATGACCTATCCTAATGCAAGTGCCATGGATGAATGTTTCTAATGCAATTCAACTAATGGATTTGTATAATGGAATGCAACATGTAGATGTTTTTGTGTTTTTGATGTTTTGAATTATTTTTGGATTTTATAGTTTTCTGATTTTTTTGGATTTTTGATGATTTTTATTATTTTTGTGATTTTGCTTGTTTTATGAGCTATGTATAAAATACACATAGATGAAGAATGTTGAGAGTTTTTGGCTCTTAAAAACCTTCTAGTGATGTTATGTGATAAGTATTTGGTCCTATATTCTTAGTTACGATGAAGGGATCTAACTAATTGGCCATGAATTTATCTCTCAAATGAGGCGATAGGTTTGAGTTCTATTGGTTCTCTTTAATCACAAGATCCCCAATATTAATGTATCTTAGATAGAATTTATTATTGTAAGATTTTTTAATACAATATTGGTAAATAAAAATAAGTTCAAGAGCATTCACTCGACTTTCATCAAGAAGGTTCAATTGATCTAGGCAATCTTGTTGCATAGTGTCATTATCGATGGACCTTTTTAGTGAGACATGCAATGATGGAATTTCCAAATCCAAGGGTATAATGGCCTTAATGCCATATACTAGTGAAAATAATGTTACCCCAATGGGTGTCCGTATGCTAGTTTGATAAGCCAAAAAATCTAGAGGTAATTGAAGGTGCCAATCCTTATGATTATCTTTGATGGTTTTCTTCAGTATGGCAATTATTGTTTTGTTAGAGGCATGTACTTACCCATTAGCTTATGAATAATATGGTGTTGCAAATTTATGGTAAACATTATATCTAGACATTAAAACCCACACATATTTTTTCTTAAATGAAGTTCCATTATTCGATATGATTTTGGATGGGATCCCAAAACAACATATGATATTATGGAGTATGAACTCCGCAATACAAGCTCCAATCATAGAGGTCAAAGGGATTGATTCCACTTACTTGGTAAAATACATAGTGGTTATTATAATGAACATGTATTGGCCTGAGGATGATGGATATATCTTACCAATTAGATCAAATTCCCACTGATAAAATTGCCAAGTTGATTGAATTGGTTGTAAGGCCTGCAATGGTAAGTGTGTAATATTAGTGTGGTGCTAACATTTATTGCACTTCTTGAAATACGCACAACAATCCTTCTCCATAATGGGCCAATAATAGCCCATTATAAGTATGTGCTTAACAATGGCCATGTTGCTAAAATGGCCATTTCAAGTACCATAGTGATCTTAAAAAATTGACCAAGCTAATTCTTGGAGGTCGAGACAACAAAGGAGGATTCCATCGTAGCTTCATCAATACAAAATATCTCCTAACAAGACATATCTAGCCACTTTTTGTTTGAATACTTATTTTGTGGCATGTGATAATCACTGTGGAATGATACCAAGTTTTAGGTAATCTCATAATTGGGTAAGCCAATCCTGATAAGCTATAACGTCGATTGACTAAATGACTTGTTACCATTATGATCCGATTTGCACAAATGTATATTGTGACACAACCTTGTGGTGAATGGTACCATTCTTTGAAGGACCTTGCAAGATCAAGGACCCCTAGGATACCTTTGTTAGAAAATATTGTGCTTTGTAGAACCACTCATGGTTTGGTTCTATTTGAATCATGTAGACTAAATCATGATTGTTTTGAGCCTCACACAACATCGTGGATTCTGAGAGCATATTAACCTGGATGGTGGTGAAATCAATGGAAGAATTCTAAGGGATTAAGAATCCCAAATATGCCATTGTATCCATAAATTGATTTGACATACGAGGGACTACCTCAATGTCACATCTCACCTCGAAGGAACTTAATTAAGATGCTATTTGTGTTATGATAGCTGATTTTAATGCTTTATATATTTGCATTATGTTTGTTTTTTTCAAGAGAAAATGATGTTGCATTGCATTACTTGGTTGCAGGAATATGTATTCTCATTAGGTGGAAGATTCACCACCAAATATGAGAAGATAAATGATGACAAAGACAACTCAATAGGTAAATCTCATGTTGCTATCATCACTAGTTACCTCCCTGATGGCGGTGTTACATGAGAATTACTCTAAAATTCCTGCCACTTAAAGGAAAAATGGTGATGAAGAATAATGAGCATATGCATCGAGTGCTTGTATGCCATTTGTGTGATTTATATTTGATTTCAAAACTAATTTGCATGAGATTGGTTTAATTGAATTTTACCTTGAAAATGCACATTAATTAATGGTTTGCATTTTAGAAAATATTTTATGCATTTGAAAATATCATCTAATTTATTAAGATTTTGTGAAATCCTTAATTTGAGCAATTTCTAAAGTAAAAGATTTATTTTTTTGAGCATGCTTATTTGATCTAGTTGATCCCATTTTAGAAGGGAATTAGGTGAATTGTTCTATTATACAAACTTGTCCAATTTTGATTGGACCAAAATAGAAAGAACATTCTATTGACTTAAAGGATCATCCTTTCCTTTCACATGGCAACTTTAGGATTTCTGAAATGGTAGGTGAAACTCCTCTAATTTCAACCCTGTAATACCCACAAAACAAATAGTAGTAGCTATCCTAGAGATAGGGGGACACAAGAAAAAAGAGTCACCCTTTCTATTAAAATAATATATAATTTAGAAGCCTTCACATGGGGAGAAGAGAAAGAAATTAATAAAATATTTAGAAGCATCTTTCTTGTCTGGAAAAAAGAGAGCTATAAATTGCCATTGTGGTGGAGAAAAAATCATGTTACGTTATGTTATGTTATGTTGTAGGCTGGAGAAGAGAGGAGGGGGATATAAAAGCTTAGGGGAGATGCAACCTTGTTGGAGTTCCAGGTGGGAGCTTTCCGCTATTTCTCTATGTAGTATTACATTACTAATTTTTTTTTTACTATTTATACTTCATTTTGGAAGTAGGAAAACTAAGCGGTGATTATAGTTTTCTTGAACTTGATATTAAAGCCAACCTTGTTATTTTATAAAGTGGAGGTCTTCTTTAATGAGCTAACTAATGATAGTCCGATTAAAAAATATACTAAAATTTTATCTATGGTCTGCATACCAACATGTATAAGATAAATTACATTCTGTGTTGTTTTGTTGTATACAGTATTGATATTTTATTTAAATTAATTTATATTAAAGTTTATAATATTTAGGGTCTAATTTTGTACAACAAACATAGATCACGTATGGTGAGGTAAATCTCCCTGTGGTGTTACCCTACTTCTTATAAACATTGCCTTTGAATAAATGATTATTTAATCTCATTATACCATTCCTAATGAATTACTTGAGTAGATTCAATCTGTTTCTTGGAGATGTAGTACTCGTATTACAAGTATTGGATTACAAAAATAATTTTTGTTAAGATACTAGATCTCCACTATTAACTAAACTCTGTGAAGTCATTTTCAATTAGATTTTACTCGTCATCCTTCGAATAATTTCATTGTTCAACCTTGCGCATCCTCTATGAATTATTGACTGGCATATTTATCATTTTTAGGTAAGATGGGTGTTTCATACAGTAGCATATGATTTTGTTATATTATAAGTGTTTTATATCAAGTTGTTAGTATTGCATAGACCTATGAATAGTTTGTTATGAGTAAAGACCTTCTTGCATATCATGTACTGTGATCTTCATTGTCACCTCCAAAAACTCTATACTAAACTTAAATTTCTCAATCCTATCTCGATGTTTATATGGTATGGTTCCTCTAGCTCTTTGAAATTGCTAGGTGTGTGTGAGACTCCTCCAATATGTGTTGATAAAATAATATTGGCTTGCTCGATCTCATTGTGCACCAATACAAAGCATAGAACCTGTATTATACAAATTGTGATATATTTCCAATATTAGTAGATTTTATTAGTACAACCCTATGTTGAAATTTTGTTCCACTTTAATACCTCTTCTTCCATTAAATACGTCGTGCTCCAATGTTTATTCTATCCATGGAAAAACCTATGTAGAGAACCTGAGATGATATCCCACATAAAACACCTTTATACTATGCAAAAAATTAAATACCTTATCAACAAGCCACTCCCCAAACCGTCACATTTTATTTATCTTTGTGATGAACCTAGTTTGACATGGGTAGCGACCATTTTCTCAAAATCCCTCTACTTGGATACGACGGGACCTATAGTAGCACTGACAAATGCTTTACCCAAATCTAATATGTTGTCATCCAGATAAGAGTGAATTAGAAATTAATACCTCGTGTTATGATAAGAATGATATTAATCATGTTGCCACCCCAAAAATTTCTAAAATAAATGCTAAACTATGATGTGGTAAGTGACACTTCGATGTCACAGAACATCGCATCCTTAGTGTAACATGGAACTGCCACTGTATGGAAAACATAGAATACGAATTGAAAATATCACTCCAAAAATAATTGACTATAGATTTTTTGAAGAAGAATTATTATATAATCTAGTAATTTAAAAAATAAAACATCTATTCGTATTCCAATATAAGAAACATTTCCTTAGGTCAATTTGCAATCAAAATTATCCTAATAAGATATAATATATTTGTTTATTAAAAGTAAATAAGGGTTTAAGAAACACTTCCTTAGGTCGATTTGTAAGGGAAATTTGAGATTTCATTGCCCTTTTCTTCGAACCAAGCCTATAGATGCTCTAGTTCAACAACATTAAGACCCCGGTCTTCATAATCAAAATTATAGGGCTATTGGTCCAAACTTTAACACCCAAGGTTGGAAGAATGTTGGACCTAAAAAACATTTCAGACAAATCAAGCAAGGACAACATTCGAGAAGCAAAGGTGTTGTTATTCATGAGAATGAGAACCCTCAACCTCCTTCGAATCCTCTGGATATTGAAGATAAGGGTAAGAAAATTGTCATCATTCCATCCCCATCACTGGAATCTAGTGAAGAGGTATGTCCTGATCCCACCAGTCCTAATAAATTTTTTTCTTTGGCTGATTCAAATTTGATCAACCAAGAATACCAACAAACATTCTCGATAGTGAAATTCAACTTTCATTGAATTTGGATTCCCCTTCAAATTTTGGACCTTCTATCCCTACTCTTGAGACCTTTAGCCCCTCTAAAATCTCAAATATCATGATGGCTTCTGGATCTGTTGTTGAGCAAATAGTTCAGTCCATATTTAGCCCCAAAATCACCCAGAGCTCCAAAAAATCCCCACTTGACTATGGAAGTGACAAGAAATGAGGTCGACCCTCTATGAATGAACAATGAAAAATAAGGTTCAGGATGACATTGATAATGGTATTCAAAAAACCTTATTTCCCCTTGTTGGTCCTCATGCCAAGGATGAACTAAAAAGCACAAAACCTCCCCAACCTATTGGTAAGGGAGGCAAGAAATCTTCTAAAGGTTCCAAATGAAGCTCCTCTCATGGAATTTGAGAGGATTGAATGGGTTAACCAAAAACAAAGTGGTTAGCTCATTGAGAAAGGAAATAAGTCCCACTATCATCATTTTACAAGAAATAAAATTAGATCCAAACAATTATGTTTCAATTGCTCATAAAATTTGGTGCAGAGGAGAATTTGTTTTTAACCCCACTAGAGGTACGTTTGGGGGTCTCCTTGTCTTGTGGGACAAAAGAAAGGTTGAGGGTACCCTGGTTCATTCTAGAAAAATAATTATTAGTGTCAAATTTAAAGAGAGTAATTCTAACATATCTTGGATTCTATTCAACATATATGCTCCAAATAATTCTGCTGAGAGAGCCATTTTTTAAAATATGCTTAGTAGCATCAAAGAATATTTCAATAATATCCCATGGATTGTTGTAGGTGATTTCAACACACCACTTTATCCTTAAAAAAAATTTGGAGGTTCAATATGCACTAAAAGAAGTATGGAAGATTTCCTAGAATTTGTTAACATCAACAACCTCATGGATATCAAACTCAAAAATGCAGAATTCACTTGGAGTAATAGAAGATCTAGAAATCAATTCATCCAAGTCAAATTAGATAGATTTTTCATGTCCCAATAAGTTGTCTAATTATTTTGGGATGCCATTATTCTCTCTCTTCCTAAAATGGGTTCTGATCACAGTCCTCTTCTTTTGTATATTATTCAAGACAACCCTTTTAAGAGACCTTTCAGATTTGAATCAATGTGGATTCAACATCCTGATTTAAGATTCAGAATCTCTCAATGGTGGCAGCAGGTTGGTCAAGGTGGTCCTTCTTTCTGCCTTGCTCAAAAATTAAAACATGTCAAAAATAACCTTAAAATCTAGAATGCAAAAGTTTTTGGCAATGTGTTTGAAGTTAAACAATCCCTTAAATACAGACTCCTTTCCATTGAAATAAAAATTCAAACATGTCTTTGTGATGATCAAATATGGGTTGAAGAGAGAAGTATTTTGGTTGATTATCATAACATCTTAGCTCATGAAGAAATATTCTGGAAATAAAAGTAATGAGCTTTATGGTTCAAATAAGGAGACCTTAATACTAAGTTTTTTCATGCTTCAACTTTGAGAAATAGAAGTCATAATAGAATCAAATAATTATCAAGGGCTGATGGATCTATTACTTCTGATTTTCATGAAATTAGGAATGAAGTTGTGTCTTATTTCACAAATCTCCTTGGGGAAGAAAGGATGCCATCTAACCTTGCTCTGAATTCCATGCTACATTACATACCAAATATTATCTCTAATGATGCCAAGTCTAAACTCTTAGTGCCTTTTTCTAACTAAGAAATCCATTATACTTTGTTTGTAATGCATCTGGACAAATCCCTAGGGCTTGATGGTTTACCACCATGTTTCTTTCAAACCTTTTGGGATATTATGAGTGTTGGTGTCTGCTCTATTATAAGAGAGTTTCAATCTACTAAATCTATTCCTCATGGATTTAATTCTACATTCATTGCCCTTATCCCAAAGAATTCCAATGCCAAATCTATGACTAATTTTCACCCCATAAGTTTATGCAATGTGGTTTACAAAATCTTCACCAAAGCAATAGCCAATAGATTGAGATATATCCTCCCTATCATTATTGATTCTTACCAAGGGAGCTCCATTCAGGTAATATCCATTCTTGATGGTGTCATAACTATCCATGAAGCAATTCACTCTGTTCACCTATCAAAGTAGCCTACCTTTGTTGTGAAATTAGATATGAACAAAGCTTATGACAGGTTAAATTGGGACTTCCTTCTATCTATCCTTCTCAGGTTTGGATTTCACCCTGACTGGGTTGATCTAATCAAAGGTTATATTTCTACCCCATGGTTTTCTATTCTTGTCAATGGGTCCATGGCTGGTTACTTTCCTAGTCATAGAGGCATACGTCAAGGAGATCCCATATCTCCCTTGCTATTCATAATTTTCACTGAAGCCCTTGGGAGAACCATTAAAGAAGCTTGTAATATTCAACTCTTATCAAGGATAAAAGCAACCTCCTAGACTAAACCTGTTTCTCACCAATAATTTGTGGATGACACCATTATTACTACCAAAGCTTCTATCCTTGAAGCAAGAGTTATCAAGCACATTATTTTGTTATATGAAGATGCAGTTGGGCAAAAAATAAATTTTCATAAAAGAAAAGTCTATTTCTTAAACACTCCTATTCAAAGACAACATAAAATTTTTTCTATTCTTGAATGTCCTATTGCTTCTTTCCCTGCCACTTATCTTGGACTCCCTTTGTTCTTAGGGCATCTTGATGCCTCAATGTATAATAATGTAATTGAAAGATTCCAAAATAAATTAGCAGGTTGGAAAGGGCATTTTTTATCTCAAGCTAGAAATATTACTTTGACTCATGCCTCTCTTCAGAATATACCTATTTATTTCATGTCAGTTTTCAAAGTTCCTGCTAGAGTTTGTCAAAAAAATAGAGCAGATTCAAAAGAATTTCCTTTGGTCAGGTGTTGAAAACAAAAGCAGGTTCCATCTTGTAGCTTGGGAGAAAGTCTGCAGACCAAAAATGTATGGTGGAGTTGGCTTAAGGAGGATTTATATTTTTAACTCATCCTTTCTAGCCAAACAGGCTTGGAGATTAATTTCAAAAAGTGAAATTTATTGGATATCTATTGTCCATCACAAATACTTGCAGGACACTGATTTCTTTAGTGTTGATGTATCCCCTAGAGGATCTTGTTTTTGGAAATCCATCATGCAGGTCAGACCTCTTCTTAAGTAAGGCCTTCATTAGAGACTTGGTAATGGATAAAAAATAGATTTTTGGAGAGACAAATGGATCCTTGATGAGCCCCTTATAGATCATCCTAATTTGGTTACCCTTAAGGATTATACAGATACTTTATATGGGTCCAAAGTTTCAGATTTTATATGTTGTCTAAATGGCAAAAAGTTTTGGAAGCCCCTCACTAGTCCTCATCATCTGAATGAGATCAACCAGATGTAGCTTCTTTTAAGATCTCAGATCATTCCTTCTGGGAGATCCTCTGATTAGCTATTTTGGTACCTTACTGAATCAGGTGAATTTTTTGTTAAATATGCTTATAAAATTCTTTCACCCATTGAGGCACCAGTCTTACCTTTTAATATTGTTTGGCCTAAATTGTTGATTCCTAAGATTACCTCATTTGCTTGGGTTACTATCCAAGAAATAATTCTCACCATTGACAATTTGCTGAAATGGGGATTACCCATACCCAATAGATGTTTTTTATGTTATTCTGATTTGGAATCCTCCCACCATATTTTCCTTGTGTGCTCCTTTGATTTATCCATTATCAATAGGCTCTTTGAGGTTTTCCATATATCCTGGGTTATCCCTTGCTCTATTTCTAATATTTTCACTCAATGGCCAAATTCCTTCAGGAACTTGCACCTCAAGACTTTATGGTAGTTTTGCCTTCATCACTTTTTATGGCAGATTTGGTTAGAGTGAAATCACAGAGTTTTTTCTAGCTCTTGTCAAAGCTCTGAGGGTGTCTTTAGCAAAATCCTTGCCTTTGCCATTGAGAATGCTTCCCTCAAACCCTTACCTTCCCAACCGCCTTCTTCCTTTGAAGCCTCTATTGGGAGAGCCCTTAATTTCTCTATTGTGACTAATTCTTGCTCACATTCCAAGTCCACCAGAACTCTTACATCCTGGATACCTCCCCCACAAGGCTATCTTAAAGTAAATTTTGACGACATTTTTAAGGGCAACCCCGGCTATTCAGGAGCAGGTGATGTCATCAAAGATAGCCAAGGTAAGGTCATCATTGCTTTTTATGAATTTCTTGGAATTCAGTCCAATAAAATCATTGAGGCACGTGCTCTTTGGCATGGTTTAGTCTTCGCTAAGGATGTGACCAAAATTTTTTTGGTTGAATGTGATTATTTTATCACCATTAATTACCCCAAAAACACAAAAATTCTCTCGTGGAAAGTAAGAAATTGCATTGAAGAAGCTAGAAGTTTAAATAAAGAGTTTCAAGATATCATCTTTCAACATACCTTCAGAGAAAACAATAAATTCATTGATGCTCTTGCCAATTTTGGCACTACTATAAGTGAGTTGATGACTTGGACCTCTGATCCTCCTCAGTTCTTAATCCATGTCATTGACAAAGATTCTCTGACTTCAGGTCTTTCTTCTGCTGATGTGGAGTAGGTCAACTTTGTTCAAGGTTCTTTTCATGCCTGAGTGTCATAATTTCCTTTGTGTTGGTCCCCATGTTAGATTGTATCTTGATCTTCACATGTTTCTTTGCAATGTCAACCTTGGTTTTCAGTTTATCCACCTTCAAGGTAGAATTTCTATAGTTATCACCTATTTCTTTCTTGATTGTCGGTTTCCCATTTTCCATAGCACCATCATTTTTGGCCAGTCCCAACCCATAAATCCCATTTGTCCCATGCCTCCACCTCTCCACCTATCCACCTCATATTTCCATGTCATCATCCCACAGTGTGTCTTTCCTCGTAGTCCAACCCCCCTTTGTTTTTTCCATTTTGAGAGATCCTTCCTCGAATTATCTCATGATTTATTTTGGTGATTGGACTTACCTTGTCAGTCAAGATTGCATTGGAATGTGTTGGCTTGTTATGTGGCATGAGTACCAAATTTGCTGGAAGAGCATTGTTAAAATCAACCTTTTTGCCTTCGATGATCATATTGCCTAGGTCATGTGCTACTACTAGAGCCTCTTTTCTTTGAAGCTCTCCATTTTGTTGTGTTTGCCCTGACCTGCCATCATGAACTCCTTTGTTGAGCCATATGAGTTATGCATTGACACCATTGTTGAAGGTATATTGGCGGGTAGAAAATTCCTTCTCTATTTTCAAAAATTTGATGGGGAAGACCCTGAGATCACGTTAGCTTTCTTGGAGATATGGGATGAGGGAATGATCACTATTCATGATAAATATTATGTCCTTGACATCAAATTGCTCATTGAATTGATGGGCCAACAACCTAAGGGAAGGTCCATTAGAAGGGAGAAGCATAATTGGGATGCAGAATTAAAGGATGTCACTGATAAAGACCTCGTCATAAGAGCTCACTTAGGAATACAATGGGATGAACTCCCTTTTCCTTGGGGGAACGTCCTCAAACCCATCATGGAATATGTTACCATCGATGACCCAGATAAGCCCTTATGTAGCTTTCATTTTTCCTTTTATAATCATTTTCGTGATGTTAGGGATGTAAATATTCCTTAGTTTTTTTTTATTCCATCAGTCACACTATTGAGGATGCTAGAGATAAAAAAGGGTCTAAGTTACCCTTACACCATGGGCTTTTCAAATTTCTATACAAGCACTGGCTGATTCATTGCCCTGATGGTGTTGTCTCAACCCCTCCCCCAAAGCCTAAGCCAAGTTCTTTGAAGCCCAGTTCTTCCCAAACCACACCCCAATATTCTTCTACCTCAAAATTATCTGCCAAAAAATAGAAAATCATTAAAAAATTACAAAAATTAGGAAAAGGCCTAAAAGTGCTTCCCTTGATCATGACAGCAAACCTAAGATTGAACCTGAGTTTGAACCTGATCAAAAGCCACTGCGTGCCTTTGTGCATCTAAAGAAAAAATCTAAGAAGAAGGAATATCTGGTTATAGAGTCTGACGAGGAAACTAAGGATGACCCTAATCTATGTTTGTAGGAATATATCATCAAATCCATCTCAAATAACATTGCTCAAATGATTGATCTCTGCAATGCTTTTAATATCTATTTTTTTAGGAAATATTTCACTGAAAATATCAAAGGTGAACCTATTGCAAAGCCTAAGAAGATGACTATCAAGTTTGAGGACATCCTTGCTAAAGATAATGGTGTTGAGTTGGATGTTTTTTCTGGGAGCATCCACGATATCTGTGCTAAGCCCGCTTCTAAGACCTGAATGCTCGTTTGGGGATTTTTATTTATGGTTTTGCGATGTTTCTTTGCTATTTTGTGGCTGTAAATTTTTCACTCTATCCCTCTTATTTCTTGCTAGCCGAGGTAGCTTTTTTTTTTAATATTGTTCCATTTGTAGACTTAGGACTACCTCGGTTGCTTTTTGTGTTTTGGTTCTATTTCCTTTCTGTAGCTCTTGGTCTTTTTTGGCTTGCAATGCCTTCTTGTATTTAGGTTTTGGGATCCTGTCAAAACTTGATTTCTTTATATACTAATATCTTTAACCGATAAAAAAAAAAGGGTTTAAAGTGATTAAGAATATGCTTTGTTTGTAAAGATATTTTGATTTGTGAAATAATTGAATATCTATGGTTAGTTGATTGAATAGAAAATGTAAGTTTTAAATTCTTAGAGTAGATTTATATTGAATATATTGGGAATGTAATAACTCTTTCTCATTTATATGTAACAAGTATTTCATACTTTTAGTATATCTGAATAATTTTACAATGAGTCAATTTTATGGAATACTTTGGAATAATATTGGAAATCTATTCGTTAGTTGAATTGTATGAACAAGGGAAATTATTTATTTTGCATTGATATGATATATATATATATATCATAATAAAAATTGTAAATGGATATCACCAACTAGAATAATGGTTGTTCTTCTAGCTTTGGTAGGATTGGATTGGTGTCCATTCCTTTGGAAGAGGTATGGGACTCTTCCCTATGTTTGGTAATAATCCAAATGAATGATGAATGGGATTAAGAAAATAGTCCTTATAATTAAATATGGATGAATTTATGATTCATACTTGGTGATTTCTTGAAATGTGTTATATATTTGGTAAATAATTGATGCATGGTTGCATAAGCATGGTTTGCTTGTAATGCATATGGCATATATTGCATCCGAGTTGTCTTGATCCCTTCACTATCATCTCTCACACCATGGAGATTCAAGACATTCCAGAGAAGAACCGGACAACAATTATTGAAGACTATTATACTATTCATTTTGTATAAGCATGTTTTGAGATAGTTTCATTGTAATTATGGATGGCTGAAATCATTGATGTATAAACAACCAAGATTTGTAATACTTGATGTAATTTGGATTACATGCTTATGTATATTAGAAAGGGATTCTTCTAAAGTAGCATTCACCTCAATTGTATGTTAGGTGATATATTATTTGGAAATATAATGGAAATACTTTGATTAGCATATTTTGTCAATTATATGATGATTAATGGATTTTTATAATTGCTATCTCATATTGATTACGTTAGTGTATAAGGAAACCTATGGATGACCTACACAACAACATGAGATAAAAAAATAGCATTAATCTAAGAGAATGAGAATTAAACCAAACACTCAATATATTTAGGGAAAATGACAAACAATCACCAAACCATCTACACCTTGTAAATGAGTAAATTTTATAATGATGCTTAAGATAAATATCCCAAGTTATATGTAAGTTCTCATGAGGAATAAGAGATTAATGACTCCCTCATAAATACTAGTCTTTATAGATAGTATGGAGAGGAGGGGAGATTTCCCTTTGGTGAGGGATAGTTTTCCAAATTAATGGTATAACCATTGATATGTCCTCATGCCATTTGGTGATGGCATGATGCACATAGCCATTATATTTTCCTCATACCATTTGGTGATGGTATGGTGGAATTGTAGGAGTTGGTGCTCCTATTTGTGAATGGATTTGAATGAATTGTAGAAGTTGGTGCTTCTACTTAAATGTGACTTTGAATTAATCTATTGTGGATAAAATTACTTACATCTCATTTGGGGTATCCTTGTCTTAGAACATTATTATATTCGTAACTCATCGAAAGGTGGAAAAAATATGAATATAGATATAAAAAAAATAGTGGATGAGTAGTAGTAACAATTGGGATTGTTACAATTGGTATCATGACCTAGGCTAACTAATAGATTCTAGTTAGATCTAGGTTAGAAAAAAAATTGTGCATGAAACAAAACAACTCAAAACATAAATTCCACAACTCTAAACAATGCACAATTGGTAAGGATAAAGTCAATACTTGAGATTGTTGATGTCTGAGTTTCTTTATTCCACAAATATATACATAGTCGTTTGAAAGTGGAAGAGCTAAGTGAACCCTCCTTCTATGGGTTTTAAGCAGTTTACCTTAGACTCTTTTGGAAAATTACTCAACATCTATGTCTTTTGACTTACTTACTCCTTATTTTCAAGCTTGTTTGAACAACAACCAGAGTTAGTAGACTAAAATAGGGAATGAACCTAGTAGTAATAGATTACTTGAAAATTTATGATGAAATCTAGTTGTCTAGAATTTCAACAATGAAAAAGAGTGAGAATTAATACAACTCTTTACTCTAGGAAAACATGGCGACAAGCTTGAGAAGCAAGAAGAAAGGAACTTTGCAACAAGCTAGTATAGATAGTCCTAAATCTAGACAAGTAGGAGAAAGTTCTAGGAACTCAAATAAAGATATGGAGAACCTTACTGTGATGATCTCCATAATGCAAAATCAAAATAGTCAGATTTTACAAGCTATAAGTTCACAACACAACAAAAACAACAACCATGGGATGGAAAATCCAAAAGTTGGAAATCCTTTTAATGATGAAATATGGGAAGATGAAGATCCCAAGGAGCAAGAAAATAAGGCCCACATGAAAAGAGAAATGGGCAATGACATCAAGTATATTAAAATGACTAAATTCACTGGAAAAGGAGGAGAAGATGCAGTTGAATCACGGTTAGAAGAACTTGAACTTCATTTTTCCATGAGAAACTACTCCTATGAAACCAAATCCACATTTGATCTTGCTCATCTAGGAGAAATAGGAATCACCTGGTGGAATACTTATACAGATGAACATAGGATAAAATCTAACAAGTTGAAGTGGGAAGTTTTTGTAGAATCTTTCAAGGCTAAATTCCTTACAAAGCAATTTTATTTGAATAAAGATAAGGAATTTTTATTTTTTCAATAAGTATAAAAATCTATGGAGGAATACTATAAATAATTTGTGAGACTACTTAAATATGTTCCATCTTACAATCAAAATAATGATATGAAGATACACAAATCTATCCTAGGAATGAAACCTCAAATCAGAGATGTGATAAGTGTGCATGTTCATAAAACTATGAAAGAAACTTATGATATGGCTCGAAGGACTAATTCTACTTAGACTACCATTGAAACTCACAATAGTTCCATAAAATGATCAAATAAGGGATAGAAGTTTCAGAAAAGAGAGGAAGTGGAATTATGGATAGAATCAAAAGAATAAAGAAAATCTGAGATTTGAGAAGCACAATAATGGTGGTAAAAATAATTTCAAGAAAGAATTCCATCATATAAATAAAAATTCTTCCAATAACAACAATAGATATTTCCAAGCTCCAAAGTAACCAGTTTTGCTTCAAGCATTGGATACATGAAAGAAGGTTCAAGGAGATAGAAATTCAAGGTTAAAATGCTTCAACTATGGAGGATCACATTTTTCCATTAATTGTCCACAATGTGTAGGCACTAGTTCTAATAAGCCTAATCACAAGATCTATGCAGCAATAAAAATGTAAAACTTGTATGGAAAAGCTACACCTCTTCTACTAAATGGTAAACTTTTTTATAAAGAAGTTAGTATTTTAATTGATAGTGGGACTATCGATAGCTTTATTTCTAGTAACCTAGTAAGGGATATGCTAGAAAAGATAGGATCTTTGGCACAAAGGTGAAAGGTTGAGTATGGATCAGAGTAAACTTACCATGTTAATCAATATTTTTTCTCAACTCAAATTACCTTACCCAATGGTTTTACTAGGTGGCATTTGTATGTAGCACCCCTACATGCTTTTGATATCATCTTGGTAATAGATTGGTTGAAGGCTTATGAAGCCTTGGTAAATTTCTAGGAGATATGGATTGATTTTACCAATGAAAATAAATAAAGGTAAAGGATGTATAGTGAAACAAGAGAATTTCAACCAATGTTAATTTCAACAATGCAATTGAAGAAAAATATTAGAAAGGGAGGTATGGTTTATGTATTAAAACTCAAGGAAATAAAGGAAACTTCAAAGGAAGAAATGTTTGGAAAATTTCCACTTCTACAAGAATCTCAAGATGCATTTTTTGATGAAATACCTATTTTACCGCCTAAACATGAATTTGATTTCACTATTGAGCTAATTCTAGGAACATAACCTATCCATAGGGCTCCTTATAGAATGAATCCCATAAAAATGCAGGAACTAAAGGTGTAACTACAGGAATTTATAGAGAAGGGATTAATAAAACCAAGTGTATCACCTTGGGGAGCACCTATTTTGTTTGTGAAGAAGAAATATGGTTCATTAAGATTATGCATAGATTACAGAATTTTAAACAAGGCAACTATCAATAACAAATATCAATTGTTGAGGATAGAAGATTTATTTGATCAGATATACATTTTCACAAAGATTGATCTAAAATATAGATATCATCAATTGATAATCCGATAATAAGACACACATAAAACCGCATTCAAGACTAGATATGGTCAGTATGAGTTTATAGTCCTACCATTTAGAGTGACTAATGCACCATAAAATTTCATGAATTTGATGAATAGTGTGTTCAGAAGATAGTTAGATCGGTTTGTGTTGATTTTCTTGGATGACATTTTGATTTATTCTCGTAATAGAGAAGAACATGATAAACACTTGAGGATAGTGCTAGAGCTTTTAAGTAAGAATCAACTTTATGGGAACTTGTCCAAATATAAATTCTATGTCCCACAAGTGCATTACTTGGGGCATATCATATCAGTAGATGGGATCGTTGTTGATCTAAAGAAGATAGAAGCCATTTTGAATTGGTCACCTCCAACCAATGTGATAGAAGTTAGAAGCTTCATGGGTTTATTAGGATATTATAGGAGGTTTGTAAAATATTACTCCAAAATTTCTTATCCAATAACCAACCTTAAGAAGAAAGGAAAGGAGTTTAAGTGGATAGAAAAATATGAAGCAACATTTAATTTGCTAAAACAAAAGCTTACATCAGCTTTTATATTGAAAATCTCAGATCCCACAGGAAATTTTTTTGTTTGCACTAATGCCTCTTTAGAAGGACTTGGTGGAGTCCTATCCAAGATAATTTCGTAGTAGCATACAAGTCTAGAAAAATCAAAAATCATGAAGTTAATTATGCTACTCATAATTTATAACTTGTTGCAATTGTGTTTGTCTTGAAAATTTGGTGACACTATCTAGTGGGTATACCTTTTGAGTTAAGAAATGATCACCAGAATTTGAATTATATCTTCATGCAACCATTATTAAATGCTAGACAAAGAAGGTGGATAGAATTTCTATAAGAATATGATTTTGGTTTTGAATATATCAAAGGAAAGGAAAATAAAGTCGTTGATGCCTTAAGTAGAAGAAAGTATATATCTACTTTGACTCGTAGTCATGTGGATTTAATGGGGTAAGTAAGAAAAATGTAATGTCAGGATCCAAAATATGGTGGAATTTAGGATAAAATCGAACAAAATTCTAATGAAAACCAAGACTATAATGTAAAGGTTAAACATTTATGCTTTAAAGATCGAGTAGTTATACCCAAGGTTATACACAATGGCAAATATTCACAAATTGGGTGAACATTAGGATTTCCAAAATTGGAAATTGGTGAATATGAGGACCCTCGACATCGGCCCATTCGCTTAAAATTTTTGGGACCAATTTTTCTTAGGGTCAATTTGCCATAATATATATCCAAACATAGGCATATTTGTACTCATTGGAAAGCTCTTTACAAGCTTGATCTAGTGGTGGTGGTTTTATGAAGTTATAATATAATTTAATAGTTCCAAAGGGGCCCTAAAGATGACCTTACATTTTAGGGCTTCAAATACCTCAAATTTTGGTATGAAGATGCTCGATTTGATTTTCTTAGGATTATCCATGATTCACCTTGATTTTGATTAGGATTCACCATTTTTTTACAAGTACATTTTGAGTCCAACTCCTTATGCATAACCCTGGTTATACCTGAAATGGGTAATTTAAGGAGAGTGATTATGCATGAAGCTCATAATTATCCTTATTTCACTCATCTTGGAGGAGCTAAGATGAGGGAAAATATGAAAAAAACATTTTATTGGTCTAACATGAAGAAATATACCATCGATTTTGTGGCATGATGTTTGCAATGTCAGAAGGTGAAAGTTGAACATCAACATCTAGCAGGAAAATTGTTTTCACATGCTATACCCACTCAAAAATGGTAGGTCATATCAATGGATTTTATTGTTGGTTTGCCTAAGACAAAATATCATCATGATGCAATTTTTGTGATAGTATATAATCTTACCAAAGTTGCACATTTTATACTAGGATGTACTACAAATGATGTTGTAGTTGTTACCAATAGATTTGCAAAACAAATTTTTAGGTTGTATAGATTTTTGAAGATGATTATCTCTAACAAGGATTCTAGGTTTACTTCTAATTTTTTGTAGGCTCTCCATTGTGCTATTGACACTAATTTGAATATTAGTTCTGCATATCATCCTAAAATAGATGGATAGATAGAAAGGATTAACTAAGTTCTGGAAGATATGCTACGCATGTATTGTATGGACCATAAGTCTCATTGGGAAGACTATTTTTATCTGGTTGAGTTTACTTATAATAATAGCCATCATTCTTCCTTTAAGATGGCATCTTTTGAAGACTTTTATGGCAGATGGTATAGGGCTCCATTATCATGGGATAATCTAGAGTATCGGTTTGTCGTTGGACCAAAAATGGTTTGAATAATGGAAGAGCAACTAGGACTAATACGTAAAAGTATTAAGGAAGCCACATATAGATAGAAGAGTTATGTGGATTTTAAAATAACATCTAGAGAATTCTTTGTGGATTACAAAGTGTTTCTAATAGTTAAACCTAAGAAGAGTGCAATTAAATCAATAAAATTGGATCCCATATTTGTTGGTCCATTTGAGATTGTGGAGAAAATAACTCATGTAGCCTATCGGATTGACTTACCACCTAACCTATCAAATATCCATAACACTTTTTATGTATCCCTACTTAGGAGATATATTGTTGATCTTGATCATGTGTTAGATGTTTCTAATTTGCAGATGGTAGATCCGACAACCTTTGAGGTGAGACTTGTGAAGATCTTGGAATTTCATTCCAAGACAATGAGGAAAAGGAATATTGATCAATGTAAGGTCTAGTGGGACCAATATTATAAAAAGAAATCCACTTGAAAAAAGTGGAATACATGAAAATACAATTTCCTTATTTATTTTATGATACTATATAATAATACAAGTTGAACTACATACCACCTATGAAAAGTGGAAACTATGCAAACATTATGTTTTATTGACTCTTATGTAATATTGCAGGAAAACACTTTAGCACCCTAAAATTGGCGCAGTCAAATTGGAATAATTACATTCACCTTAGTAAATAAATTTAAATTCAAATTTAACCTCCCAAACCGCCCGTTAACCGTCGAGAAACCCGTTTCCCCTTTTTCCGTGCCATTTTTAGGAGTTGTTTTGACCGTTGGACGATATCGTCGCCGATCAGACGATATCGCCCTAGATTTGACGATTTCGTCTGGACTAGGACGTCCAGACGATTTCGTCGCAAAACTGCATTTTCATAATTAGACTCTGTTCCAACGGGTCTCCAATTCGGGCAGAAGCGTGTCTGCGCCGTTGGGACCCTTCCCCCGTTGGAGATCTCCCAAATTGGGAAGATCTCCAACCTCCCAACAACTTTCCCTAAGCCTATTTAACTCTAAGACTTTTCCCTCCCCAACCCCTCGCTGAATTTTTATGCAAATCGACTCCCTATGTGCTAGAACTTCTCAAATTTGCTTTTTGCACTATTCCTATAGTAATTTTATTGCAGGTATATCACTGGTTTTCAGCCGAAGCCAGCACCTATCGCAGCTCGACGAACCTGTCAAGATCGGAGGCGATCCTCGTCAAATTAGGACGATCTCGTACTGATGCGAGACAATCTCGACTGCAACGATACATCGAGGCAATCAGTGCCTAAAGTTTGCTCTTCTCTCTTTTCTCTCTGTCATTTTATGCTATAAATCAGATCATTTATTTAGTTTTTATTCTACTTTGCATCTGGAGTTCACCCATCTAGTTTAGATTGCACATTAAATTCATGATTTGCCATCATAATGCAGTGATCTGTTTTACTTTCTATTTTGAATTATTGCTTAGTATTCACCTTGTTCTTTAGCATATTTTGCCTCTATTTTGCATAGTAGAATTGCTTGTATTTTGCATCTGTTCTCTGTTTTGCAGGTTTCTGACGAATTCGTTTGACGAATTCGTCAGATCTGAGACGATTCTGTCTGTCTCAGACGATCCTGTCAGATTCCAGATGATTCTGACAGATTGCAGGCGATTTTGTCGAATCCCAGACGATCCAGACTACTTCAAGCATCAGAAACTTCATCAGACATCCCGGATCAGGTAATCTCCATTAGCCTCCTGCAAATTCTCTATTTTTTTGCTTTCAGTCTATTTACTGTATTCATTTAAATTGCATTTTCATGTAGTTTAAGTTAGAATCATTCGGCCAAACCTAGGATGAATGTTTAAGGATAAAACGAACCCATTAAAACACATTCCCAAAACCTAGGCATGGAAACTGCCACCAAATGTTTCCTGGTGAACCCACCATCCGTCGACAAATCACCAAAATGCACCTCCCTTGAGAGGCGGGACCTTCGCAAAGTCCTCTCGTCCGAGGTACCGCATCATCCTTTTCCCATCCTCCTTCCGGGCGCGGATCCAATAGCCTGAAGGTAGGGATGCGAAAAATTTGGAGCGATACATTTTGGTGAACCCGACGTGAATGCATCATAACCTTTTGAAAACAAAAACAAAAACAAAAAATATATATGTATACAAGAAAAACAAAAAAAAAATTATTATCATTTCAAGTTTGTATGTTTTAGATTCAATTCTAAATAGTAGATGCTAAATATTACTTTTAGAAGTACTAAAGAAACCATGAGTTTTTACTCAAATCAATATGAGCCCATCAGTAATGTTGGAAGAATTCAGCCAAATACATTTGTTGATTATGATCAACCTTATCCCTATTCAACACCACCTCCATCACACTTTTCTCATTTTTCATCCTTACCCCAACAAAACAATCCCTTTGCCAATCCTCTTCATAACGATATTATCTATTCTCCCATATATCCATATTATGTCTATCAATCCACATATAATCCTCCTCCACCTTTTCAATACTCTTCTTTCAATACAACACATCCATTTCAACAAGAAAATACTTATTCTTCCAATTCTACCATGCACTCACCTCCTACATCGCAATCTTCCTGTCATCATTCTACCCATAATAAAGAAAGTAGAGGTGAGAAACCATTAGGTCCTTTTATGACGAAATTCCTAAGGCATTTATCAAAAACCTCTCAAAAACCTTCATCACGTAAATTTACTAAGCTCAATCAACCAATGGATATAATTCTCAAGTATTTACTTGACACAAATAGGATTGAACTCCCTTCCATAAGACAACCCGATACCACATCAGATTGGTTTAAACCTGAGTTACATTGTGAATATCATAGAGTAGATGGACATATGACACAAAATTGTAAAGATTTAAGATGTGCAATTCAAGATTTGATTGATAAGGGTCTTTTTAATATAAAGGAATTACAATCTACAATCGATGATAAATCTCCAGTAAACAATCAAACTCCTACACAACAAATACCAATAATCAATCAAGACATGGGGATCTCCCAAGAACCCCTATTCAATTATCAACAACAAGAAACCAATCAAATATTGCATGTTAATGTGTCCCATCATGATGATATTATTAATATTGTAACAAAAACTACAAATGAGCAACCTCAAGTTCAATCAACTCAATCTGATATTCAAGAGATGGATTCCTCATTTGACCAACCTTCAAAACTATCTTTGGCTCTAGAGAATGATCCAAAATGGAATGTAAGCATAGAAAGCTCATCTTTAGAATCAAAATCTCAATCTGAAATCCACTTTGATAACCAACAACAAGTGATTAATCCTCAAGCAAAGATATCCCTTTTAGAAGTATTACAAATTTCTCATAAGGAAATTTTGTTCAAAATACCTAGCCAACAATTTGTTCCTCATCATATTTTCTCTAAGAACATAATTAATGGTGTAAACCCTCTTGAGGTTAACCATATTTCATTCTATGATGAGGATATTCCTTCCTCTACTCCACAAGAAGACTCCTATCTTTACATTATCGGATCTAGTAAAGAAACACTTGTTAGAACTATCATGGTAGATAATGACTCCTCTCTTAATTTATGCACTTATCAATTATTCCAAAAACTCAAATTAAAGGAAGAAGATCTTAATGAATCAAATGTTATTATAAAATCTTTTAACAATGAAATTCAAGAAGCTCAAGGTACTATAATTCTTCCCTTTAATATTGGATCCAAGATCCTGGATACTTTATTCTATGTAGGATATTGTCCTTCACCTTACAACCTACTTCTCCAGAGTCCTTGGATTCATACGATGAGGGTTTTCCCTTCCACTCTTCACCAATGTTTGAAGTTTGAACTTGCAAATAAAATTGTTACCATACATGGTGACCCAAAACCATTTGAAGAATATTTAACGATTGAAACATCAAGTTCTATACATTCTCTATTATCACAATTATCTTCTATCCATCACTTTTCTTCATCCATATATGATCATCCTTGTTTACCAAATAACATCCATGCATATCTTTCACATATACTTTCTCCATCTTATCAAGACTTGGAATATAATAATAAGAATGAAGAACTTTCTTATCCTTCTGACATTTTATTTTGTAACATGATCAATTTTCCACATATAAAAGTCAAATCTTTTTCTACATTATTCTACATTATAACAAAGCTTTTGTTATCACTACCTTTTATTCATCACCTTCTATTCTTACCTTCACCTCAACCAGATTATCCTTCAAAACCTCCTTTGATTTTGAAGCAACCTTAGACATGCTATACTCAAATAACCTTGTATAGTGTATATAGATCATCTTGTATATACCACCAATTTCAATTCATAAATTAAAATCAAAATACAAAAAAAAAATCAAAATCCTCAAAATCTTCAAAAAAAATACAAATGCAACTAAGGAACTTAAAGGTAAATTTGAGCCCAACTGGCTCGGACCATACATCATTACTGCTAAATTTGAATCAGGAGCATATAAATTATCTACCTTAGATGGTAAAGAACTTAAAGAACCCATGAATATTTTACATCTCAAACGTTATTATGCATAAATTTGGTCATTTCATCCATGTATATATTTGTTCAAAATCATTATCTTGTATTTCTTTCAATTTATTCAAAAACCTCAAAAACATTCATAAAATCTTCAAAAATCTTCAAAAATATTTATTGCATTTATTTAAAGCACTTGTAAAGTTCCTTTTGCTCAAAACAAAAATCAACATAAAAATCCAAAAACAGCTATATGCTTGACTCTTTCGAAACCAAAACAATATACGTAAGAAAGAGAGAGTCAACATTCTCAAAACTTTCTCAAAATCATTATTTTCTTACAATTATTGCAATTATATGTTTCAACTTATTTTGGATAAAATTAGCATTTATTTAGCATCCCTCACTTGCACAATCACAACAATAAATATCTTGATTTTATCTGGCATGATTACTAATCTCTCTTATATCAAAGTT
The DNA here is from genome assembly GCA_028583015.1 of Wollemia nobilis. Lineage (NCBI taxonomy): Eukaryota > Viridiplantae > Streptophyta > Pinopsida > Araucariales > Araucariaceae > Wollemia > Wollemia nobilis. Next base: position 49,972 of record JAQPPZ010000749.1, on the reverse strand, counting down.
CACAAAATTCAATTAAATAAAGTTTGAGCATAGAGAATTGATCTTGTTATTTACTTAAACCAAGCACATCTTTTCACAATAAAATGATTATATTTGTAATTTCCATGTTTTGCTACATAGTAGAACTGATTTCTTGAGTGAAAAGTTTCCCCGCTATCCTATCATGCACACGGTCTAGAATCTTTGAGAATTGGCAAAAGGACAAGCTCACCCCTACCCGCATTAAAAATCCCTTGCTCTACAACTAATCCGAGCAAGTATCCCTAGAAAAAGAAAAGAAAAATTCAAGAAAAAAAGAGAAAAGAAAAATGTTATTTCAGCAATGTTCCAAGCATTATCAAGCAAAAGAAATACAAAAAGAAAAATAAGCAAAATTCAAAAGAAAGCAAGAAAGCAATAAAATCCCTTTCCCTACCCTTTGAAAAGAAAAGAAGGGTTGATGAGCTTGAATCCCTGGAATCCTCAATTATTCGAAAACCGTGAGGTAAGCCCCATAACAGGTGGTTTGTGCCCAACCCGCTTGGCCTTGGGTAACTCCTAGCGTGGCGATATGTCCGTCACATTAGCGACCTTCTTTTGTACAGACCTATGTCTGCTTATGGATTAGCTAGCTCTTGATAATCCGATCTACATAGTAGTCTAGTATGGTTATATGCATCTACATCATGGTTAATGAACACTTATTTGGTTTCTTCAAATCACTTGTATCATAGTATCTTGCTCAAATCTGGTAAATGAACAATGCAATTGCACACACATTTGTATTTGAGAGATTTTGTCTATCATTATGATAAATCAAGATTGGAAATGAATTCACATATGCACATGGGATTCCTTATAAATCTAACTTTTTATCTTCAAAATACTTTGAAATATTATTTTTGCAACTTGTTTGGAATAAATCAAGTACAGTTGTTTTCCACAAAGACAACTATATAATAGCAAAAATCAAAAATTCCTTTCAAAACATATCATATATAATATCGTGATTGACTTTCGCAACGATGGTATAGTTTCAAAACCAAAATTGGAATTTTATGCCTAGCGCAAGTCCTCATTATCATATTTTCTGTTCATCAAAAATCAATCATGCAATAAAACTATCCTTTTTTGGATTTTCGCGATGATGGTATAAGTCTATACCTACATATTCTATGCCTAGCGCAAACCATTGTAACAATTTTTTTTCCCAATTTATCAAAAATCATACAAAACATATGACTTCATATTACACAAATTTTGCTTTTCAAAAGAATGCACATTTTCATTATTTCATGTCATTATGTCAACCTCCAATTTTGTAATGACGGTATAATTCCTAAGGAATTATTCAACAATTTTATCACACTTAGGAATTTATGCCTAGCAAAAATTATTTTACAATATTTCATGCATAATATTTTCATGGAAATCTGAAAGCAAACCATCATCATCATCATTTGCATTATCACAACAAAGTCTTAAGACAGTCTCTTAAGCACTCTTTTCTTTTAACAATATTTCTATCCTGGGACTAGCTTGACGACCGAGTGAGCAGCGACTCCATGAAATGGTCTATAATAGCGACAATGTCCTTTGAAATTATTGTTAGAAATCTCTTTTTATTTTTACATTTCATTACAACCAATCAATTTGTTACATCAGATTATTTCATTTAAAATATTTATAGCATGACATCCAAGTTATAATATTTTCCAAAACGACATAATTACATGAATCATCAATAAAATCATTACATCAATCAAATCAATCAATTACATCAAACATAAAAAGCATCATAAGTATCACATAAGACAAGTCATATACTCAAAAATATCTCATCTATATATATCAACAGAATATATACATCATCAAAACTGGATTGGTATGCCACAATCTGTACCTCGGCATACTCAATCCTCTGTCAATACAAGTATAATACAATATCAGTAGCAATATCCCGCCCTCTAGCCTCGAGAGCCTCTAGAGCTCTCGGCCTCATCTCCTCCCCCGCCCTGCGGAGGACGAGGTGGTCCCATCGTAGTATGTGTGGTACCGCGAGTCCTCGTCGTCGACCGGGATGAGCTCCTCGTCGACCCTGTCCTGATCGGATCGGCTATGGCAGCCGACACCTGTATCCTCTGGCCCTCTGGCACCGCCTGGTAGTATAGCGCCTGATAGAATGCGGTCTGAGAAACCGACCGCATCAGCTCCTGAGTGCTCACCCCTCCGCCTCGTGCCCTGAGACGTGCATTCTTATCTCGCAGCTACGACACCTCAGCCTAGTGCTGTGCAGCTACATCCTATAGTGTCTGCACCTGAGCCTGCAGATGATCTCTCTCTGCCCGGAGAGTAGCCATCTCGCTACTCTCTCCTATGTCCATGCCCTTGCCCTTATCGGGCGATGGTGGCCTCTGTGGAGATGGGGGTCTCGCCTCCCTCCTCTCCCTCTCCCTCTGCCGTGGCCGCTCCTGTGCCTGTGGCCTCCTCTCGATCTCTCCCGCCATGACCCTGGGCTGACTCTATCATCGCCTGGCGCCACCTCCCTATCCGACGCACAACCGCATGGATCGGACCCCGTGCCCTCGTCATCCGAGGAGGGCGGATGCCTACGTACCAGGCATCGTAGCCATCGGCTACTCCTACGTCATCCCCATCCACTGGCCGGATGGGGGCATCGTCCGCATCCTGACTCCAGAATCGCTGCATGTCTGGAGCCCCGCTAACTGTGGTGTTATCCCGGATAGTCCGAGAAAACTCGTAATCCCTCAGAGATGGGATCCCCTGCTGCAGACCGAACTATCATAAAACCTAGTCGTAGCGGTGGAGCTCCACCTCTCCCCTCTCCATCCTCAACCAGCAGACTCGCCTGATGCGAGCCAGCTCCTGTGCATCCTCTGCCCACCCTAGATGCTGCCTCCACGGCCTCCAGGTGATCTGGTCTGGGACCAAGTCATCCAATAGTCTCCGGGACACCGGCAGGTCGATCCGTCGCTGTGCCCCTCTCCGGAGCCACCAATAGAAGACTCGGGGCCTCTCCCCGTCAACCCCTATCAGTGGAAGCCCTATCGGCCTCCGCACCACAATGTGCTCCCAGCACCAAACTTGTAGGAGCGATGTCATGACCAGACACGACCCGCCCTTGTACACGACCCCGTAAAGGATCCTGTATAGCCAGCATAGAACAAAGCTGCCCTAAGAAAATCTATAGCCATGGTCGCGCATATCACAGATCACATCTACGAGCATCCACGGCACCCTGCACCCGCTCCGGTGGCACAGCAGAAGTCCACCAACCACTCCAGCCAGAACTCGTGTCAGTGTAGATGCCCCAGGCATCTGGCGCAGTGCCTCGATGTTCACTCCGCCCTTCTCCAGGGCGAAGCTCGGGTCACCGCAGAGTCGTCCCATCGCGTGGCCCTGATTGGCCGTAGGTGTGATCATCCTCCCTTGTATGGGGATTCTAAGAATCCTCCATACATCCTCTAGTGTGGGAGTCATCTCCCCTGTCGATAACCGGAAGCATGAAGAGCCCGGGTACCACCTCTCTCGCTAGGGCCGTCAGTAGCCCCATGTCAGTAAAAACCTGCGGCATCTCTGCCACATGCTGCAAGCTGGCTCGTGCCAGCAGATCCCGCTCCCGCTCGGGTGAGAGCGGCCAAGTCGTCTCTCAACCCATCGTATTTCCACTCTCTGCTCTTTAGTAGTCCTCTCTGCAAACATAAACAATCAAAACAACAAACAATCATTAATAAACAATTTCAGTAATCAAAACTACACCTTAAAGATCAAATTTTTGCAATTGATGATATCGCCCACTATTGGACGATATCGTCCCAAATTTGAGCAAAATCGTCTCCGATTTCGTCCGGACGACGTCGACGGCCAAAAACGGCCGCGATGCTCAAAATTCATCTTAAAATCTATCTACAAAGCATGTAAATTCCAATTAAATCAATCTAAATTGAGTTTAAACCCTTACCCGTAGACCGCGGTGGACCTCTGCAGATCTGTGCGCTGTCTCTACCATTTTTGCTCCAGAGCTCTAAAAATAGTAAAATGAATAGTAATAATGAATTAGGGTTTTACCCTATTTTTCTTAATTTTATTCAAAATAATTCACAAATAATTTTTGCTTTTTCGCGTTTTTACCTCAAACGTTCGATTTGGGTAAAAACACGGAGGGGGCACCATAGTAAGTCGTCGTACGATTCGACCAAGAATCGTCGCCTAAAAATGGGAATAATTTTTTGCTTTCTCGTAGATCGAGAAGAACTCATCTTTAACGCATTTTCTTCGGAAAATTCGCTAAAGAGGGGGCAAAATGTAGCACCCTAAAATTGGCGCAGTCAAATTGGAATAATTACATTCACCTTAGTAAATAAATTTAAATTCAAATTTAACCTCCCAAACCGCCCGTTAACCGCCGAGAAACCCGTTTCCCCTTTTTTCGTGCCATTTTTAGGAGTTGTTTTGACCGTTGGACGATATCGTCGCCGATCATACGATATCGCCCCAGATTTGACGATTTCGTCTGGACTAGGACGTCCAGACGATTTCGTCGCAAAACTGCATTTTCATAATTAGACTCTGTTCCAACGGGTTTCCAATTCGGGCGGAAGCGTGTCCGCGCCGTTGGGACCCTTCCCCCGTTGGAGATCTCCCAAATTGGGAAGATCTCCAACCTCCCAACAACTTTCCCTAAGCCTATTTAACTCTAAGACTTTTCCCTCCCCAACCCCTGGCTGAATTTTTATGCAAATCGACTCCCTATGTGCTAGAACTTCTCAAATTTGCTTTTTGCACTATTCCTATAGTAATTTTATTGCAGGTATATCACTGGTTTTCAGCCGGAACCAACACCTATCGCAGCCGACGAACCTGTCAAGATCGGAGGCGATCCTGTCAAATTAGGGACGATCTCGTACTGATGCGAGACGATCTCGATCGCAAGATACATCGAGGCAATCGGTGCTCGAAGTTTGCTCTTCTCTCTTTCTCTCTCGTCATTTTATGCTATAAATCAGATCATTTATTTAGTTTTTATTCTACTTTGCATCTGGAGTTCACCCATCTAGTTTAGATTGCACATTAAATTCATGATTTGCCATCATAATGCAATGATCTGTTTTACTTTCTATTTTGAATTATTGCTTAGTATTCACCTTGTTCTTTAGCATATTTTGCCTCTGTTTTGCATAGTAGAATTGCTTGTATTTTGCATCCATTCTCTGTTTTGTAGGTTTCTAACGAATTCGTTTGACGAATTCGTCAGATCTGAGACGATTCTGTCTGTCTCAGACGATCCTATCAGATTCCAGATGATTCTGACAGATTGCAAGCGATTTTGTCGAATCCCAGACGATCCAGACTACTTCAAGCATCGAAAACTTCATCAGACATCCCGGATCAGGTAATCTCCATTAGCCTCCTGCAAATTCTCTATTTTTCTGCTTTCAGTCTGTTTACTGTATTCATTTAAATTGCATTTTCATGTAGTTTAAGTTAGAATCATTCGGCCAAACCTAGGATGAATGTTTAAAGGATAAAACGAACCCATTAAAACACATTCCCAAAACCTAGGCGTGGAAACTGCCGCCAAATGTTTCCTGGTGAACCCACCATCCGTCGACAAATCACCAAAATGCACCTCCCTTGAGAGGCGGGACCTTCGCAAAGTCCTCTCATCTAAGGTACCGCATCGTCCTTTTCCCATCCTCCTTCCGGGCGATTATCCAATAGCCTGAAGGTAGGGATGCGAAAAATTTGGAGCGATACAAACACAAAGGACTATGTTTATTCTAATGGGGGGAGTATGTCACATCCCACCTTGGAGGAACTTAATTAAGATGGTATTTGTGTTATGATATATTTTAATGCTTGATATATTTACATTATGTTTGTTTCTATCAAGATAAAATGATGTTGTGTTGCATTAATTGGTTGTAGGAACAGGTATTCTCATTATGTGGAAGATTCACCACCAGATATGAGAAGGGAAATGATGACAAAGATAACTCAACAGGTAAAGCTCATTTTCCTATCATCATTATATATCTCCCTAATGGCGGTGTTACCTAAGAATTACTCTAAAAATCCTATCACTCAAAGTAAAAATGGTGATGGGGAACAATGAGCATATACATCAAGTGCTTGTATTCCATTTGTGTGATTTATATTTGATTTCACAACTAATTTGCATGAGATTGGTTTAATTAAATTTTACCTTGAAAATGCACATTAATTAATGGTTTGCATTTTAGAAAATATTTTATGCATTTGAAAATATCATGCAATTTATTATGATATTGTGAAATACTTAATTTGATCAATTTCTAAAGTAAAAGATTTATTTTGCTGAGCATGCTTATTTGATCTAGTTTATCCCATTTTAGAAAGAAATTAGGTGAATTGTTCTATTATACAAACTTTTCCAATTTTTATTGGACCAAAATAGAAAGAACATTCTATTGAATTAAAGGATCATCCTTTCCTTCCACATGATAGCTTTAGGATGGCTGAAATGGTAGGTAAAACTCCTCTAATTTCAACCTTATAACACCCACCAAAAAAATAGTAGTATATGTCCTAGATATAGGGGTACACAAGAAAAAATGAGCCACCATTTCTATTAAAATAATATATACTTTAGAAGCCTTCACATAGCGAGAAGAGAAAGAAATTAAAAAAATATTTAGAACCATATTTCTTGTCTGGAATAAAGAGAGCTATAAATTGCCATTGTGGTGGAGAAAAAAATCATGTTACATTATGTTATGTTATGTTGGAGGCTGGAGAAGATAGGAAGGGGATATACAAGCTTAGCAGAGACACCACCTTGCTGGAGTTCCAGGTGGGAGCTTTTGGCTCTTTCTATGTGTAGTGTTACATTACTGAATAATTTTTGACTGTTTATACTTCATTTTAGAAGTAGAAAAACTAGGCAGTGATTATAGTTCTCTTGACCTTTATATTAAAGCCAACCTTATTATTTTATAATATGAAGGTCTTTATTAAATGCGTTGGCTTATGATAGTCCAATTAAAAAAAATACTAAGATTTTAGTTATGGTCTGCATACCAACATGTATAAGATAAGTCAAATATCTGTGTTGTTTTATTGTATACATTATTGATATTTTATTTAAATTAATTTATATAAAATTTTATGATGTTTAGGGTCTGATTTTGTACTACAAACTTGGACCATGTAGCGTGAGGTAAATCTCCCTCTGGTGTTACCCTACTTCTTATAAACATTGCCTTTGAATAAATGATTATTTAATCTCATTATACCATTCCTAATGAATTCCTTTAGTAGATTCAATCTGCTTCTTGGAGAGGTAGTACTCATATTACGAGTATTTGGATTACAAAAAAAACTTGTGTTTTTTTTGAAAATTTTGAAAAAACTTGTATTAAAACAAAGATCAATTACAATAAGGGAAGGGACTCTTCCCAGCCGAACTCAGAGAGAACACAATCTTACAATAGATGAAGCAGCTTGTCACGAAATCGTGACACAAAAGTTCTCAATAGGCCGCGAACAAGCAACATGTCACGAAATCGCGACACCTTTCCCCTTTGGCCGCGAAAAAGCAACATGTCACGAAATCATGACATATTTCGCCTTTGGCCGTGAAAACTCAACATGTCACGAAATCGTGACACTTTTCTCCTTTGGGCATGAAAGTGCAACATGTCATGAAATCGTGACAACTTTCCTCCCCTGGCCGCGATGAAGCTACATGTCACGAAATCGTGACAACTTTCCTCCCTCGGCCGTGACGGAGCGACATGTCACGAAATCATGACAACTTTCCTCCCTCGACCGCGATGGAGCGACATGTCATGAAATCGTGACAACTTTCCTCCAGCGACCGCGACGGCGCACCATGTCACGAAATCATGACAACTTTCCTCCAACGACCGCGACGATGCACACATGTCACGAAATCATGACAACTTTCCTCCAGCGACGCGATGGCGCACCATGTCATGATATCATGACAACTTTCCTCCAACGACCGCGATGGTGCAACATGTCGCGATATCATGACAACTTTCCTCCAAGGTCGTGATGGTGCAACATGTCGCGATATCGTGACAACTTTCCTCCAACGGCCGCGATGGTGCAACATGTCACGATATCATGACAACTTTCCTCCAACGGCCATGACGGTGCAACATGTCACGATATCATGACAACTTTCCTCCAGCGACCATGACGGTGCAACATGTCATGATATCATGACAACTTTCCTCCAACGACCGCGATGGCGCAACATGTCACGATATCGTGACAACTTTCCTCCAACGATCGTGATGGCGCAACATGTCATGATATCGCGACAACTTTCCTCCAGTGACCATGATGGCGCAACATGTCACGATATCATGACAACTTTCCTCCAGCGATCGCGACGGCGCAACATGTCGCGATATCGCGACAACTTTCCTCCAACGACCGCGACGGCGCAACATGTCGCGATATCGCGACAGTTTTCCACCCTTTGCATTTTCTTTGATCATTGGCGCAAGGACCTTTCCAGACCCTCTCTAATCACCTCATCCTCAATATCCATGTCACTGTGCAACTGAACTCCAACCTCCTTTTTCGCACCCATCTTAGCCAGAAAGTCAGCCGCTTTGTTCAAATCTCTACTCGCATAAACTGGGATCACGTCCTCCAATTCCTTCCATAATTCTTTAATTTGAGTGACAAGAGCCCTCAACCTCCAAGCTTTCAGATCAAAGTTCCTCATGCAGTCCAGAGCTCCAACCAAAATTTGTGAGTCTGATTCAAGAATAATCCTGCGGTGGCCATGTTTCACTGCCCAAATAGAAGCAGACTTAATGGCAATGGCTTCAGCTTCATTGTTAGTGGTTCTTCCCAGGCCTTGCAATTCCCAATAGAGCACAGTCCCAGCATGGTCCCGGCACACCACTCCAATTTCGGCTCTACCCGGATTGCCTTTTGCAGCTCCATCAGTATTGATTTTAATCCAACCTACAGGGGGAGGTTTCCAACGAATTTTGTCCTGTCCCTCTAGCAGTTCACCGTGGTCATCCATAGCTCCAATGTCAATTTGAACTTCCTCCTCCGCATGAACAGCCACAGTTTCGGTAACCTTGCTCCAAATGGTCTGCCAAACCCCATCTAGAGCAGTGAAAGTTTCTCTAAAAATTTTGGCATTTCTTTCCAGCCATACTTGCCACTAGATAAAGCTTAACCCGAGCTCCCAGCCAAGATGAAGAGCTTTAGATTTGAATCTACCCTTCTGCCATTTTGCCCAGATATTCATCCGATTCAGGTCACCACTTACTTGAAATTTAAAGTATGCAAACCATCGCAGCCAAATCTGTCGGGTGAAAGGGCAACCAAACAGCAAGTGGTCAGCAGTTTCCTCGCTCTTGTAGCATAGCACACATTGAGAAGGGCCGATGATACCTTTTGATCTGAGATTATCAAAAGTGAGGATTCCATTGTGCATGCACTGCCAGGCAAAAAAGTTGACTTTCGACCAGCCTTTAGAGTGCCAGATTTTCCTCCAGTCCTCAACCAGAAAAGTATGAGGGGGGGCTCTGGGAGAATGCTATCATATCCGTCCTTTACTGTATAGACGCCAAGACTCCCAAAGCCCCAGGCTAATTCATCCTCCACGTCTCCCCCTGTAAGAAATATTTCAGTCAAAATTTTAGTCATGATGGGAATCAAATCCGGAGGGATTGAAATGGGCCACTCATCCAGCTTCTTGAACTGCTTAAACTTACACTCCCCCAACTGAGAAGTTGTGAAGTAACTTTCAATACAGATCCATCCCTTGGCTTCAATGGCTACTTTTATTGGCTGTAATTCAAGAAATTCAGCAATGATGGGTGGGAACTGATCCCAAGAGTCTGTCCAGAAATGAGCCTTCTCCCCTCTTCCCACTTTCCAAAATAAGCGGTCTTTAACAACCTGAGACCCTAACTTGAGAGCCTGCCAAACAAGGGACCCAGTACCATCCAAGGGGAGGCGAGCAACATCGATTGGGTTGGCCTGTCCCAGGTATTTGCTAGTTAGGATTCTACTGAAAAGGGAGGTGGGTTGGGAGATCCATCTCCAGTACAACTTTCCAGCCAAAGCTTTATTATTCAGCCTAGATTTTCTCAAACCCAGACCTCCTTTAGCCTTGGGCTGGGTAACTTTGTCCCAGCCCACTAAGGCCCACTTTCTCTCTCCCTTTGCTCCTTCCCATAAAAACTTTCTAGCCATCCTGTCCAACTCCTTCCAAATTGTAACCGGGGCAGCCAGGATAGAGAATTTGTAAATTGGCATGGCTTGAATGACTGACTGTAAGAAAGTTAATCTGCCACCATAACTCAACCACTTGTGAGACCAGTGATTAATTCTGTCCTTGATACACTCCAGCAGATTCCTCCATGTGTCTAATTTTAGCTTCTTGAAGTGCAAGGGGACCCCCAAGTAAACCACTGGGAGAGAAGTCCTTGTGAATCCCAGGATTTCTAAAATTCTATTCTGAAGCCTTTGCTCCAGATTAAAAAAAACCACTTTGGATTTCTTGTCATTAATGACCTGTTGAGTAGCCCTAAGATAGACATTAAGAGTATCCCTAATCATTCTTGCTTCCCTGAAGCTGGCCACTCCCACCAAACCAGTGTCATCCACAAACTGCAGGTGCGTTAAAACTTCGTCACCCACCCTGATACCCAATAATCTACCTTGTTGTCTTCTCCTCAAGAAAAGTCTGCCAAGACCTTCAGCCAGAATGAGAAAAAGATAAGGAGAACAGGGATCCCCCTGGCGCAGTCCCCGAGAAGCTCCAAAAGGTTGCGAAGGAAGGCCCTTGATTAGCACAGAGTAAGTCGGGGAAGAGACACAGCTCATGACCCACTCTATCCAGCCCTGAGAGAAGCCAAAGGCTGCCATCATTTTAGCCAGGAAACTCCATTCAACCCTGTCATAAGCCTTTGACATGTCCAGTTTTATGAACATCCCTTTATTACCATAAGTGTGCATTGAATGGATTGCTTCCTGGGCCACAACCACCCCATCCAGAATCTGTCGTCCCTCAACAAAACCCCCTTGCTCAGAGGAGACAATGTTGTGAAGAAGAGGTTTTAGGCGCTCAGCCATTACCTTTGTGATTATTTTGTACAACACATTACATAAGGCAATAGGCCTATAATCAAAAATATGAACCCCCTCCTCCCCTTTTGGAATCAAGGTAATGAAAGTGTGGTTTATAGCTTTAAGCATTCTCTTATTTTCTCTGGACTCTTCAACAACAGCCCTTACATCATCCTCTAAGCAGTCCCAGAAAGCCTGAAAAAACTCAATTGGGAAGCCGTCTGGACCAGGAGTTTTACCAGTGCTCATTCCAAAGACCACAGTTTTCAATTCATCCCTATCAATGGGTTTGAGGAGGGCCTGATTTTCATCCTCCAAAATAATAGCAGGTATGACAGATATAACTTCATTTTGGGCCTCTACATCTTGTACCACACTTTCCTTAAAAAGCTTAGAAAAATAATCCATAGCATGGGAATGTATGCCTGGAAGAGTATCAAAGGAGTGACCGTTCTCATCTTGAAGGACCTCCATCTTATTCATCTGTCTTCGAGCACAAGCAGTCCGATGAAAGAATTTTGTATTTCTGTCCCCTTCTAATAACCAGGTGGTTCTTGCTCTCTGCTTCCAATAGATCTCCTCCTGGTTGTCAATGTCCTCAACCGTTGTACGCAAGGCATCATCCTCAGCTTTGAGCTGGTCTATAATTACTCCTTCTCTGAACTATTTTTGGACCTCATCCCATCGGGCCACCAACGGAGCTCTTTGGGCCTGGAAGTCAGTTTTATTAGAACGCCTCCAATACTTCAACTGAGATTTGACATATTGAAGTTGTTTGTGGATTCTGAACATTGCTCTCCCATAAGTTGGGCGGCCTTCTTCCCACCACTATGGAATTTTCTCCCGAAGTTCTTCTTTCTGAAGCCAAAAATTCTCAAATCTGAAAGGTTTGTGATGCTGCCCCATCCTAGTCCCGCCTTCCAGCAGAATAGGACAGTGATCAGAAACAGGGCCTTCTAAAATCTAAAAATTTATATTCCATTTTACAAACGCCTCCTCTGAAACCAGAAAATGATCTAGCTTAACCTTCCTACTATGTGGCTCCCTCCTTTTATTAGTCCAAGTGAAGTTATTGCCAGGACATTTAATGTCCACTAAGTGCAAAGCCTGGACTTGGGCAATCATGAAACGGTCCCCTGGGTCCAAAAATGGTGTTCCCCCTTCCTGGTCTCTAGAAGATAATTTAGCGTTAAAGTCCCCCGCTATAATCCAGTCTAGATCTTCCCTTGAGGCTCGCATGTTATGCACAACCTTCCACTGCCGCCTCTGACCCTCTAGGTTTTGAGACCCATAAAAGTTAGTGATTAGAACGAATTCCGCAGAGACATTATTCCTAAAAAGAGAAGTGAGAACACCCCTCCAGGCAAGATGTTCTATTGCAGACCATTCAAGAGAGTTCCACAGAGTAACAATCCCCCCTGAGGCACCTTGGGCAGCCACATCCATATGACCAGCACCCCTCCAAATTTTGTTGACTGTTTTAGACATAAGATCCAATGACATCTTAGTCTCTTGTAAAAGCAAAAAATTAGTATTGCGATTCTCTAATAGTCTTTGAACAGCAGATTGATGGGTTCTACTGTTTAAACCCCTCACATTCCAAGATTGTATAATCATTGGTTACCCTGGGAGCAATAAGAGTCTATTGTCCTCACCGATCCTCCCGTGATCAATTTGTCTCCTTGGGCTGCTAGCAACTCCTTATTGGATCTTCTACCTACTCCCTGAGAATTGCTATTTTTTGATCTTTTTTCTACCTGGGTTATCCCCAAAGATGGCCTTTCCCTGTTCTTCTCTGCTATTCCCATGCGGACATCCTGAGATACTGTCTCGCTCCTGGTTATGCACTACTAAGGCACCAGAACACACTGGCTGTGATACCTCACGGAGGTTCAACTACCTGTTGTATGACGGGAGGAGATGAGAGGGGGAGTTGCCCGAGAATATTAGAAGTTTCCTTAAAACCCTCCATGCCCTCCATAAATTGTTCCTCTTCGTCAACCAATGACTTAAAAATCTCATACCTATTGGCAGGCCTGAGATGGGATTGCTCCTTTCCCTCCTTTTTCTTTGTCCGTATTTTTCTTCTGGGCTGTTCAAAACCCTCTCTCTGAGCTTCCTGGCCCTGACCGATGCTATTAGAATCTTTATTAGGTGTTGCCTTATCCTCTTTAGGCAGGTTTGGCATTCCTGAAGGGGCCTCCATTTTGGCATTCATATTATTAGGACAGAAACGGGCCAAATGTCCATGTTTGTGACAAACCCTACATCTAAAGGGTAGGGCCTCATAGTCCAGTTGTTGAATCCAGGAGAGACCTGCCAATTCAATTTCCAACTCTATCGACAAAGGCTGGCTGAGATCCATCTCCACACATATTCTAGCATACACCGCCATGCTCCCTTCAATAGTGTCTCTGGCAACACCCAGATGTCTACCAATAGAATTACCAATCATTGCCAACACCTGCTCACCCCAGAACTCCATTGGAAGAGCATATAGACGGATCCATACTGGGACAGCAGTAGGTTCAACACGAGGATCGAATCCCACCCTCCATGGTTGAACAAATAGCCCTGTCGGGCCATGATTTTTCTTCTCCGACTCGAAAGCCTTATTTCTATCGGCCAGAGCCGAAAAGCTAACAATAAAATAACCATTACTAATAAACCACAATGAATACTCACCGTGGGGCTCCCAGTTTTGGCGGATCCAAGAGTGCAAAAAATTTAGGGAAGGGCGAATCCCCATGAACTTGCAGATTAAATCATGGTTAGCTCTGTAGATGACTGATTCTTCAACCATACTTGGCTCAATGACGATTTTTGGCCTGGATTCGGCCTGCGGCAAACAACCATTCACCCGATGTGCTGACGACCTATTCCCAGCAGCCGTGAAGAGCTTCTTATATGCCATATTTTGGGCTTCGTCGTTCTTCGGAGGAGAATTTTCTTTAAACAAATCAGCGTAAGAGCTGGTACTCCCTGGAAAAGGAGCCGGAGAAGTCCCCATTGGACCCTCCTGGGGCACCGATCTAGCCTTCAGATTCACCGTACCCCAAAGACACTTCTGCAATCCAGCAGAAGCCCGAGATTTTTTGAAGTTCCAGAAACCCTAGTTCAGAGGAAAAAATCGCCAGAGCTCATTTTCCCGCCCTCCTTTCATCAAGAATTCCAAAAAAAAAACTTGTGTTAAGAGACTAGTTCTCCACTATTAACCAAACTCTGTGAAGTCATTTTCGTCTAGATTTTTCTCGTCATACTTCGAAGAATTTCACTAATCAACCTTGCACATCCTCTATGACTTATTGACCAGTATATTTGTCATTTTTTAGGTAATATGGGTGTTTCATCTAGGAGTATATGATTTTGTTATCTTATCAAAGGATTAAATACCAAACTATGAGTACTACGCATATTGATAGATAGTTTATTCTAAGTGTAGACACCAAAATCCAGCCACTTGCAAGTCATCTATACCTTCCTGTCAGCCACATGTCAATCATTCATCCTTCCCGCCATTATTTGGCCCAAATCCACACTTTCCCGCCATTATTTGGCCTAATTTCACCTTTCCCGCCATTTTTCATCCCCAAATTTATTTAAATTAATATTTATATATATATTTTAATATTTTAATATTTTAATATATATATTTAAATAATAGTTTAAGTGATTTAATCTCATTCGTCCATCCATCTTAATCTATTTCACAACCTAGATTTATTCTCTACCCTTAGATCCACTTTAATCTTAGCCACACGTTCAAAGTGTCGTTAAAACCCTAAAGTGTGCCCTAAGAGTAGATTATAAATTGAGTCACCTTGATGGCTCAAACCCTATCTCCTATGCGCTATCTCTGATTCTAATTCTTCTACTGCTATCTCCTATATCTCTCTTCTACTCCCCTTTCATCGCATCCATCACCGCTTTCATCACCGCTTTCACCGCCATCTCTTCTGCAGCACTCTGCAGAATCCCCCATTCTTGTTGCAAGTGCCCGTGGGCATTTACCAAGTGCCCATGGGCATTTACCAAGTGCCCACGAGCGTTTACCCATAGCCACAGACTCAGACCGACATCTATAACCCAGATCCAGAAGCATGCGAGCATTCAACGAGTGCACCAGGGCGCCTTCTGCAGCCGATCTGACCCACATTACTTCCAGGTGTCGCCTGGTCTAGCCGCGTTAAACAGAAAAAGAGGTATAGATTAGTTTTAAAGCAAGTACTCATATTTTATGTATTAATCTGTTACTGAATTCCTGCATTTCATTTTTCTAGGGTTTTAGATTGTTTTTGAGGGCTCACACAGTGGAGCCCTCTTATTAATTTCTAACTCCTTGATAGTGTTAATGTGTGCAGGATTTTAATGGCAGATCTGGTGTGTTGATAGCAGTTGTTTAAGCTGGAGTGGTCCGAGCTAAAAGGATACAACAAAGCCCACTCGTTCTGTTGAGATTGAAGATACATTCTTCGGAGACGCCACCATTTGTGCCAGCTAGGGTTTTGGAGAACCCTAGCATGAATTGTAATCTTGTATCACAAATAAAGGGTTACAGGCCCAGTTGTATTCAAAAAGGAGTTTTTAAACTCCATCGATTAATAGAAAATTGTTTGTTTTGTGCAACTATTCTGTACTCTGTTATTATGATTTTATTTTTATTTTTTGTTTGGCGTGTATTTTTAATCTACAAATTACGATCACGGTGGGACCCCCTAGGGTTTCATATTTTTAATACTTGCTTTACTAATCTGTTCCTGTTTTCTTTTTTATTTTGCAGGTTCCAGAAATCGCGAAATTCGTTGTTCCAGCGAACTAGGGTTTCTGAGTTTGCAGAAAACGTAGTAGACGCAGAGGGGCATCTGGAATTCCAATACGAAACGCAGAGGTGTGTTTCAGCCTGTGCAGACTCTCGTGGGCGTTTGAAGTTAGTTTTATAGAAAAGCATAGGCTTCCAAGTAAGTGCTGTACTTTTTACGTTTTTGGTTTTTCTGCCATATTTTTTTTCTTTTTCAGATCATTACTTTAAAATGAACAAAAACTAAGTAATCTGGAAAATAACAGTTATTTTTAATTACATTTTTCTTTGCATTGCATTATTGATTGTTGATTGCATTAAAAAAAAAAAAAAATTTGCATACCTAGTTGCATATTAGAATAGCTGCGAATTATTTGTTTTAATTATCTAAGTAGGACTATTGATTGGATGTCAATAGTACTCCCGCCATTGGGTGATTCCGAGCCAGAGAAGTGGATGAACCTTCCGGTTGCTCCTTTGATATCTGATATCATTGGTAGGCAGGGGGTTTTAAATGGTGTACTCCACTTCTTCAGAGGAAATGACATGTTTTCAGTAGCCTCTTGCTTAGATCATTAGAAATTTTGATTTATAGCCTTGTATGTACACATTAGATAACTAAAACATTTAAAAAAAAAAATTCATTGCATTTTCATATTGCATTTAAAACAGTGATATCTAGATTTCATCACCGTGTATTGCTTGAAGTTTAGTGACGGTGGAATTCATCTCCATCCATTAAACTTTTGCCTTAGACACCATAGGTCACCCCCGAGCAAACTTGCTGGATTTCATCACCAGTAAGAATCTCGTTGTCCTTTCCTAGCCATAGTTTTTACTTTTTTTTGTGAATAATTCAATATTAGATCACATGCAAAACTCATAAACCAGACACTTAAAATTTACTACAGATTAAGATCAGAAAAATAATTAATTAACCGCAAGGTAAGACACATTGGTTGAAACCTAGGTTGTGACTGTTTTTTGATAATTTCTTTAGTGTAAATTTATCATTCCAGTTTTGCATTCTTCTTTTCTAAATTTGATTAGATTTATTGCTTCATGGTCTTAACAAGGAATCAATATAAAATTTTAAATCTAAATAATCAAATGGGTAATTCATAGAACATCCCCACCACCAACATAGCCACTTATCCTAGTGAATTTCAGGCAGGTTCGCCTGTAGGTCTTTCACGTCCTTCTACCATATATCGCATGGCCATGCCCATGGAGGAAGACAATTCCTGTCATATTACCCACATTGATA
The DNA here is from genome assembly GCA_028583015.1 of Wollemia nobilis. Lineage (NCBI taxonomy): Eukaryota > Viridiplantae > Streptophyta > Pinopsida > Araucariales > Araucariaceae > Wollemia > Wollemia nobilis. The sequence continues at coordinate 32,795 of JAQPPZ010000749.1, read as the reverse complement.
TGGCCCAAGTGCAAACTCACTTAAGAGATGGCACCGGTTATGTCCTTGAGCCAATCCAAGATTCCCCCATGCAAGATTCTATTTTTCAGCAGGATATTGCATCAACCATACCCGCTGGTTTCACTCAAGTCTACACTAACCCTTTTTTTGAGGCTAATGTGGTATCTTTTCAGCCGGCTTCATCTCCAACATCTTCCCAGATGCTCAATTGTCCTCCTTTGGAGACAAATGTAGTGTCTTCCCGACCACTTTTCCCTCCATTTACCCGGGTGTACACCAATTCTCTCTATGATGCTGGTGGAACCTCCTCTAGCCATGACCAATTTCAACCCTCTTCTTCCCAAACCATTTATGGTTTCACCCTACCTGGGGCACGCATCATCGTTTCTTCCCGAGTACCGCCTACTTCAGCCACCTTCATTGCCCCTGCTATGCAGTCTTCTGTGACTACCATGGTAGCCTGCCCTCCACCTTCATCCAATCATCCCACCTCCCTTGGGTTAGATATTAATAAGGTTAGGGAGTACCTCGACAAGTTGCTTCAGCAACAATAACAACAAAATGTTCAACCACCTGTCGTAGTAAATCCTACACCTCAACCAATTTCTACCCAGCCAGCTTTTCTTAGCTTAGGCCCCACTTGGGTACCCCAATCTTCGGTGGTGTCCATTCCTACCCCACCTTTCTCCCAACCCAGTCCAGTTCATCATTCAAACCAATCACCTTCTTTTCGGTATCATCCATACCAACAACCTGTCCATTCCACACCGCCTAATCCAGGCAATTTCATCCCATCTCATCATTTTTCAACTCCTCCATTGCATCCTCATAATCATCAAACAAGTCAAAATTTTCATGAAGATTATCGACTCCATGCAATACAACAATAGATTGACAACCTTATGCTCAACATGCCTGGCTCATCTAGTCAGAAACCTACGCTAAGGTCGTTGATCAATCAACCAATTCATCCTTCGGTACCTTCATCGCCATATCCAACTGATTTCACATTATCAAAGTTTGAAAAATTTTGAGGAACTGAGGATCCTCATGAACATGTGAGCTCATTCATGCATGCCTGCTTTAGAATCCAAAATAATGACGCTCTTATGCTCAGAACTTTTCCTCAGACATTAGGGGGAGATGTTGTACAATGGTATAATCATTTAGCTCACCATAGCATTTATGCTTACGAGCAATTGATTAATTTGTTTTTAGAATGATTCTCCCTAAATGTTCAAAAGAGAGTCTCATTAGCTGACTTATACAAGCTCAAGCAACATGACGATGAGACTGTTTATGACTTTGGAAACCGTTGGAGGGCTATCATTAATAAACTGCCATTCTCCCTACCAATGGAGGAGTTAACCAAAATTTTTACCCAGAGTTGTCTAAAACCTATCTCTTGGTTACTCCAATTACAACAATACAAGACTTTTGAAGAGGCTTTGGACCAAGCAAGTACCATAGAAGACTTTAAGTCTAAGAGGGTGTTTTAAAACCCCGTAAGAAATAATGGCAACAAAAGGACCAACAACGAAATAATAATTATGGCCAAAACAAACAAGCACAGGCTAATACAGCCTCAAATGTTAACCAAGTTAATCAAGTGGTGGCGAGCCAGCCCGTAATGGCTCAACAACAACAAATAATGCAAAGTCAACCGCAACCAATCACTTATCATGCGGTACCTGCCCCTCCTCAACCAGCTCAACCAGCTCCCAATACTGGGCCAACCATGGAAACTCGACCTTGGCAAAACAATCGTCCCAAGTGACAATTCACACCTTTAGATGAACCATATGCGGTCATATTCAACAAGTTATATAGCATAAATCAATTAACATTACCTGATTTTAAACCTTTAGACCCATCTAGAAGGGGGAAGTATTACAAGGAGTACCTATTTTGTCCTTATCATAGGCAAAATGGGCACGATATCAATAATTGTACAGCTTTCAAACATGTGATCCAAGATCTTATTGAGATTGGAGCCATTAAATTGGATAGCCCCTTAGCCCAATAAAATCAAAATCTTGGTATATTTCAAACACCCCTTCCACATCGGGAGGAAGCTCCAACAACTTCAGGGGGAGTAACTCAGGTAACTCCTCCTAATCAAGTCAACCATGTACAAAAATACCAAGGTTTTGTGGGTACTATTAACGTAGTAACCTGGGGTCAAAGGGTGAACCAACCAAATCAGGCTGAACCACAGCCACCTGTACAAACCCCCAGTCCACCTCAGGTAACAGTGACCCAACGACATGCTAGTACTTCTCAAAAACCGGTAAATCATGCTACTCAACGCCAACGACCCATCATGTCATTAAGTAGTCGGTTAACTACCAGTTTAAAAATGGCTTCTACCAAGTTATCGATCTATGACCTCATTCAACAATATCCCCCGCATAGAGAGGCATTAATGGAAATATTAAAGTCAATCGAGCTTCAAACTCAAGATACTAATGCCTTCAACAACTTTGTGGGGAGTATTCAAACATGCATGGAGCCCTCCATCACTTTCTATGATTTTGAAATCAAACCTATGTCAATAGAAAGTATAGATCCTCCACTACATATCATGGCCAAGATCGATAACAAGCCATTCAAGAGAGTCTTAATTGACACCGGTTCCTCAATCAATATCATTACAACATTGGCGTTGAGTCATCTAAAGTCGTCGCCATCCCTTATCACAAAGTCGACTTTTACTCTTAAAGCATTCAATGATGCTTTATATTCCACGGTTGGCACAGTTATCTTGCCCATTGAGGTAGGGGCCCGAACTTTGCATACCTTGTTTCACATCTTGGAAGGGTCCATGGCATACAATGTATTGCTTGGACGGCCTTGGCTTAGGGAGATGAGATGTGTCCCTTCTATACTGCATCAATGTCTAAAGTATGTATATGAGGGACAGGTTCATTGTGTACCTACTGACACGGAACCCTTCAAACATTGCAACTATGTCTCAAATCCTTATGAGATTGTGTTGCCATCCACTCATCTTTTCTTGACCCCATCTATTTCTTCTATACCATCTTCTTCTAGAGCTCCCATTCCTGAAGAGCTACCCATCATATCGCAACCATCTTCCTCTTATGCTCTTCCATCTCATTCACCACTTTCTTCATCAACTAATCTTCCTTCTTCTTCATCAGTGACCACATGCACATGTGGCCATGACCAATCATCTCTTTCCACGTCATTACCCCCTTCTTCTACACCTTCTTCAACATCACCTATTATTCCTCCATCTTCCCAACCATCAACAATGATGTTTCACAAGTCAGTGAAGCATCAACCCAACCAAATCCTTCCAATTCTTCTATCCCACATTCTTCTATTCCATCATCTAGTCTTTCTCCCTCCCAAGTCAAGGTCCATCTCACTGATGCAGGTATTGGTGAGTATGCCATCCAAGATGTCCACATCACACCGTTCAATGTGCAAACAGTAAAGATTTTGGTCATCCACATGACCAACATTTATCCATTGGATCATTTTATAACATGGGTTCTATGCCAAATTCCATTAATTTTGTATATGGGGGAATAGAGTCATCTTCTAGTCCTACCACCATACTAGAACCTAAGCATCCAGTCCCTGCCAATATTGAAAGGATGGAGGGTTTTCCCTCTCACTATTTCCACAGACATAATGTGCAGCAATTTGGCCTAGGTCGATATGAGCAAGGGGTAACTGAATGCATTGATATGCCATATCAGAGACCCACTGAGCGTTTTGGTCTAGGCTACCAACCACTTCCATCCCTTTCTTCTTTTGAACGAGCTTTTCAAAGCATTAATCTTAATTCAGAAGAAGAAATCCTCCACCCCGATGAATCCGAAGATGAAGCCTATGAATAATTTGACGTCATGTCAAATGGTGATGAATCTGAAGAAGAGTCGACGCCCATTGTTCCCCTCACTAAACAAGACGAGTTTTATCTCCAATTGTTTCCTCTCCAAGAGGCCATCCTTCGCTTGCTTCTTCCACAAGAATGAGGTGAACCACCACCCCCGCCACATCCATAAGCCATAATCCAAACCTGTATTATATGTATATACTAAAATAGTGGTTTTCACCACTACCAAAAACAAAAAAATTAGAAAATTCCAAAAAAAAAAAAAAATACTTTATTGTTGTATGTATGTGTGTAATAGTGGTTTTCACCACTACAAATAAAAAAAAAACTCAAACCAAAAAAAAAAAAAAAAAAAAAACCGAAAAACTATGTTGTTTTGCATCTCAGGTCTTCCGGTCTTCACCGGTTTTCCCTTCCATTTCGCCCATCCTTTCTTCCATAAGTCGACAATGAATTTTGAAGACTTATTCACCCCGCTCCATAATCCATATGATCCGGATAAGCCTAAGAAATGTGTCTTTGGTGTTACCTCAGGCAAACTCCTAGGTTTTATTATCTCTAAACGAGGTATTGAGGTGGACCCAAACAAGTTCAAAGCCATTATGGAAATGTGTCCCCCAACTAATTTGAAGGAATTGCGTAGTTTGCAAGGAAAGATTAATTCAATCCGTCACTTTATTGCACAACTTTCTGATAAATGTAAGCCATTTTGCCACCTACTACAAAAGGGGGTACAATTTTCATGGACAGATGAGTGTCAGAAAGCCTTTGATGACATCAAGCAGTACTTAGCGTCTCCGTGAGTCTTAGCTCCGCCTCATCGAGATCCCTTCCTTGCGAATTTCTTTGCAGGAATTTATCGATGATGATACTGCTAGACAAGCACGTCTTGATCAACTCACACTCATAGACGAAAAATGAATCAATGCTTTAGAGCATTTGCGAGTTTATCAAGACCGATTGAAACATGCTTACAATGCCAAAGTTCATCTAAGAGAATTTCAAGTAGGAGATCTTGTCCTTAAAGAGAATCAACAAAACACCAATGCATTATCGTATCTTCGAGATAAATTCGTGGCTAATTGGTTAGGTCCATATATGGTCACTGAAAGAGTGGGTAATGGAACTTATAGACTTGCCAGTTTAGAGGGAGAGGAAGAACTCGAACCACTTAATGTTATACACTTGAGGGCATTCTACGCATAGTTTGAATTTTATATGTACATATATACATGGCTTGTAAAAACAAAAAAAAAAAAAAAAAAAAAAACAAATAAAATAAAAAGAATTTGCATTTCATTGTTAGTTGCATACATCTCATTCAAAAACATTGCATTTCATGTGCATACATCTCATTGAAAACAATAACATTTCATTTTCAGCCATAGTTGCATATCATGTTAGAGACCATTCTATCTTTTGGATATAAAATTTGGTCAAGCAAAAGTCATGTTGCCTTAATCAGGGGCACCTTCATAAAATCCATCAAACCGAATTGTCATTCATACACCCATTTTCCATTTGCACATATTTACATTGCCAAAATGTTTTCAGTCACTCAGCCATTCCTAGTGTTTTAAGCAAACTTCGAAATGCATGTTAAAGTTCTCTAGGGCCATATCACAAATTACACTAAATAAAATCTTGAGTATTGGGAAATGATTTCAAAAGCGGTCTTGAACCTATCACATTTTCACATCTTAAAAACATCTTGTGTCAAAGAGAGATAACACCATCCTTGGGTTGTGCCTTGAAGTGAAAAGGGTAATCCTCGTTTGTCCTATCATGCAAACATAGTCCATAAAACAGTGGTTCTTACCACTATCACAAGCAATCACAAAATATAAATATAAACAGAGTAGTAAGGATAGGGTAAAATTCTCATCATACTTCGGTTGAGAATCCGATTCCCCAAAGATCTAAGGAAATGAACATTTTTCACACACCACTGATCCCAAATAAGTTGTAAGTATCGTAATACTTGTCCAGTCAGACGGATAGGTAGTCATCCCCAAGGCTTACAAAGGTCAAAAACAACATGGACTATGGAGTTAACCTTCACCGGGGCTATAGACGCTTGATCGGCAATGGAGTATACTCATTGCGTGGCGACATGTCTCTCCTCAAAAAGAGACCTCTGAATGCTCATACGGACAAACTAGCTTTGAGGTCTTCTCCATAACAGGGTTACCTAATTTATGCAAGATGAGGTTAATGAACACACTTGCACACACACAGTTTTTGATTGCCTAGAGTCACTACCATGCTTTTGATTTGGTTAATGAACTCGCATGCACACACATTTGGTCCTAGTTGAATTAGGCAATGTTAGTAAGTTTGTTTGATACCACTAGCATGTTTGAGTCTTTGTAAAACAGTCTTCCATATCAACCTCCATATCACCCTCCATATCTTCTTCCATATTCATGTCATTCCATACGTCATCCATTCACAAGCCACCAAGTTCGGCGCCCCTGATTAAACAATTATGATAAAAGTTCGCTAAATCTAACTATCTAAAAGTATGAGTGCTTCTTAGTGCATATTTCATTTACTTAGTCTTGCATTAATCATCTATAAGTTTGCATTCTATTCCATCACATATGCATCAAAAACATTAAAACATATCAAAACATGCATCACAAAAACATAAGCATTCACACAAAAGAGAGTAAAACACCAAATAAATAAAAGCCATGTATATATATATGTATAAAGGTCAAACTGTACAATGAATGCCAAAAGGCTACAATATACAATAGAGCACCAAGGCTCATAAAGAGTGCATCTAAGCACTAAACTAACCATCAAAAGAGGTACCCCTCATCCGCCCGAACTACCTCCAATCGGGCTGCCTCCGCTAGTCCCACTGCCTCCAATATCTCCCAGTATTCCTGGGACAACGACCTCCTCATCCCCGAAATGATAGGGGAGAATCGGTGTCGTGCCTCTAACACCCTAAGCTGCAAAACAACAAAACAAAATTTGTTACAAATTTTTTCAAAAAAAAAAAAAACACATAATAAGTACTTGCTTAAATGAACAAATACCTCAGCTGGCTGCACTGGCACGTCCGCTCCCATCTCCGCCATAGCTCCCGCATGCTTCACTCTCCCACACAACCTTTTACTCCACTTCACTCCACTCCCTCAGACGCACTTCTCTCAAGCTCGAACACACAAATGAGCGACGTTTGGTGTCAGTATTGAATAAAGGAACAAAACTTGCAAAATTGAAGCTTACCTCCTTCAAATTTCATCAAATTCAATTCATCCATTCTTCTTATCATAATAAAACATTTTGTGAAGGTTACAACAGTTTTGGAAACAAATTTTGTCATTTTGCTCAAAAAGCGCATCATTCATCATTGTTTTACAAATTGGGTTAAAAATATTCAAAACCTTCACAAAATTAACCACATTCATCAATTTTTCTGATCTATCGTCAATTTCATTCATTCCTCTTTCATCATGCATATTTTTGCCAAATCAAATTAAAGTAAACCTCGTATCTAGTGGTATATTCTATCACCTTGGCGATTGTAGCGATTTGAATCCATGCAATTCGATAAGAGGATTAAACCACCATAAGGACACCTACCATTTATCATCATCAATTATTTCACTGTTTGAAAATTGGAAATCAATTTTGGGTATCCTACTTTTCAAGTGACCTCATACCAAGATTAATTTGCTCAACAGTTGTCATTGATGGCCTAGTTCATGGGGCCTTAAACATGGACAATCTTCAATATCATCATTATTTTGAGTCTTGCTAGAGATTAAGGCTACCTAGGTTGATTGGTTTCGACCCGAGGAATTATCCATATAGTCACTAGGAGCATCTCTAAAGTTTTGGACTCTTTCATATTGCATCTTTGCATATCAATGGCGCCAACAAGGCAATTTCATCAACAGTATGGATTCACCCATAGGAGTTGGGGCATCCGTTATCAATTTTTAACTTTCCTAATAGTAGAATTCATCTTACATGATCATGGAATTTAAAATTTGGCAAAAATCCCTTTCTAACCGTTGGGGCATAAAACGGTTCATCTTTCACATCACTCATATCGTCTTCAATCATATTCTTTTCTGGTTTGTACACCAACCCCTTTTTTGTTGGGACATAAACAGATGGTTCATACACCAACCCCTTTTCTGTTGGGACATAAACAGATGGTTTGTAAACAAATCCCTTTTCTGTTGGGACATAAACAGATGGTTTGTACACCAACCCCTTTTCTATTGGGACATAAACAGATGGTTTGTACACCAACCCCTTTTCTGTTGGGACATAAACAGATGGTTTGTAAACAAATCCCTTTTATGTTGGGACATAAACAGATGGTTTGTACACCAACCCCTTTTCTGTTGGGACATAAACAGATGGTTTGTACACCAACCCCTTTTCTGTTGGGACATAAACAAATGGTTCATACACCAACCCCTTTTTACCGTTGGGGCAAAAACGGTTCATTATATTCCAAATTTCTTCCAATTGGCTTGTGAGAACCATTCTCACTCGCCAATTGAGGGGGTAAGCTGATAAATCTTAAATATTCTTTTATTTTTTTTTGGTCTTCAAAGTTGTGCTTTAGTCTTGAGAGAGAGTTGCGTCTGATCTAGCTTTTCAGGTGTCCTAAGTTTTTGTGCTGCATTGTGTCTTCACACAAAGCAGCTCAAAAAGGGGCATCTATAGACACCAAAATCCAGCCACTTGCAAGTCATCTATACCTTCCTGTCAGCCACATGTCAATCATTCATCCTTCCCGCCATTATTTGGCCCAAATCCACACTTTCCCGCCATTATTTGGCCTAATTTCACCTTTCCCGCCATTTTTCATCCCCAAATTTATTTAAATTAATATTTATATATATATATTAATATTTTAATATATATATTTAAATAATAGTTTAAGTGATTTAATCTCATCCGTCCATCCATATTAATCCATTTCACAACCTAGATTTATTATCTACCCTTAGATCCACTTTAATCTTAGCCACACGTTCAAAGTGTCGTTAAAACCCTAAAGTGTGCCCTAAGAGTAGATTATAAATTGAGTCACCTTGATGGCTCAAACCCTATCTTCTATGCACTATCTCTGATTCTAACTCTTCTACTGCTATCTCCTCTATTTGCTACCCTTTCACCGCATCCATCGTCGCTTCCGTCATCGCTTTCGCTGCCATCTCTTCTGCAGCACTCTGTAGAATCCCCCATTCTTGTTGCAAGTGCCCGCGGGCATTTACCAAGTGCCTGGGGGCGTTTACCAAGTGCCCATGGGCGTTTACCCATAGCCACAGACTCAGACTGACATCTGTAACCCAGATCCAGAAGCACGCGGGCATTCAGCGAGTGCACTAGGGCGCCTTCTGCAGTTGATCTGACAGCCACATTACTTCCAGGTGCCACCTGGTCTAGCCGCGTTAAATAGAAAAAGAGGTATAGATTAGTTTTAAAGCAAGTACTCATATTTTATGTATTAATCTGTTACTGAATTCCTGCATTTCATTTTTCTAGGGTTTTATATTGTTTTTGAGGGCTCACACAGTGGAGCCCTCTTATTAATTTCTAACTCCTTGATAGTGTTAATGTGTGCAGTATTTTAATGGCAGATCTGGTGTGTTGATAGCAGCTGTTTAAGCTGGAGTGGTCCGAGCTAAAAGGATACAACAAAGCCCACTCGTTCTGTTGAGATTGAAGATACATTCTTCGGAGACGCCACCATTTGTGCCAGCTAGGGTTTCGGAGAACCCTAGCACGAATTGTAATCTTGTATCACAAATAAAGGGTTACAGGCCCAGTTGTATTCAAAAAGGAGTTTTTAAACTCCATCGATTAATAGAAATCGTTTGTTTTGTGCAACTATTTTGTACTCTGTTATTGTGATTTTATTTTATTTTTTTGTTTGGCGTGTATTTTTAATCTACACTAAGTAAAGACCTTCTTGCATATCCTATACTATGATCTTCATTGTCACCTCCACAAGCTCTATACTAAACTTAAATTTCTCAGCCCTATCTTGATGTTTTGATGGTATGGTTCCTCTAGCTCTTTTAAATCACCAGGTGTGTGTGAGACTCCTCCAATACGTGCTGATAAAATAAAATTGGTGTGTTCAATCTCATTGTGCACTAATACAAAGCATAGAACCTATATTATGCATACTATGATATATTTCCAACATCAGTAGTTTTCAATAGTACAACCCTATGTTGAAATTTCATTCCACTTTAATACCTCTTATTCCATTAAATGTGTCATGCTCTAATGTTTGTTCTATCCATGGAAAAACCTGTGCAAAGAACCTAATATCATATCCCACATAAAATACCTCTACATTATGCAGAAAATGAAATACCTTATCAGCAAACCACTTCCCAAACTGTTACGTTTTGTTTATATCTGTGATGGACCCGATTTGACATGGGTAGCTACCATTTTCTCAGAATCCTTGTACTTGGATATGGTAGGTCCTATATTAGCACTTACATATGCTTTACCCAAGTCTAATATGTCATCATCTGAATAAGAGTACATTAGAAATTAATCCCTAGTGTTATGATGAGAATGATATTAATCATGCTGCCACCCGAAAAAATTCTAAAACAAATGTTGAACTATGAGGTGGTAAGTGACACTTCGATGTCATAGAACGTTGTGTCCTTAGTGAAACATCGAACCTCCTATGTATGGAAAACTTAGAATACAAATTGAAAATATTACTCCAAAAATAATTGATTATAGATTCTTTGAAGAAGAATTATGATATAATATAGTAATTAAAAAAACAAAATGTCTATTCATATTCCACTATAAGAAACACTTAGGTCGATTTGTAATCAAAATTATCCTAAGAATATATAATATCTTATCTTTGTATATCAAAAACAAAGAAGGGTTTAAAGTGATTAAGAATATGCTTTGTTTGTAAATATATTTTGATTTGTGAAATAACTGAATATCTATGGTTAGTTGATTGACTAGAAAATGTAAGTTTTAAATTCTTAGAGTAGATTTATATTGAATATATTGGGAATGTAATAGCTCTTTCTTATTTATATGTAACAAGTATTTCATACTTTTAGTATATCTGAATAATTTTACAATGAGTCAATTTTATGGAATATTTTGGAATAAGATTAGAAATATATTTGTTAGTTGAATTGTATGAACAAGTGAAATTATTTATTTTCCATTGATATATATATATATATATATATCATAATGAAACGTGTAAATGGATATAACCAACTATAAGAATGGTTGTTCTTCTAGCTTTGGAAGGATTGGATTGGTGTCCTCTCCTTGGGAAAAGGTATGGGACTCTTCCCTATGTTTGGTAATAATCCAAACAAATGATGAATGGGATTAATAAAATAATCCTTATAATTAAATATGGATGAATTTGTGATTCTTACTTGGTGATTTCTTGAAATGTGTTATGCATTTAGAAAATAATTGATGCATGGTTGCATAAGCATGGTTTGCTTGTAATGCATATGGCATATCTTGCATTCGAGTTGTCCTGATCCCTTCACTACCATCGCTCACACCATGGAGATTCAAGACCTTCCATAGAAGAATCGAACAATAATTATTGAAGACTAATATAATATTCATTTTGTATAAGCATGTTTTGAGATAGTTTCATTGTAATTATGGATGGCTGAAATCATTGATGTATAAAAAACCAAAATTTGTAATATTTGATTTATTTTGGATTACATGCTTATGTATATTAGAAAGGAAGTCTTCTAGCATTCACCTCAATTGTATATTAGGTGATATATGATTTGGAACAATAATGGAAATACTTTGATTAGCATATTTTATCAGTTGTATGATGATTAATGGATATTTATAATTGCTATCTCATATTGATTACGTTAGTGTAGAAGGAAACCTATGGATGACCTACACAACAACATGTGACAAAAAAAATACCATTAATCTAAGAGAATGATAAGTAAACCAAGCACTCAATACATTTGGCGAAAATGACAAACAATCACTAAATCATGTACACCTTGTAAATGAGTAAATTCTATAATGATGCTTAAGATAAATATCCCAAGTTATATGTAAGTTCTCACAAGGAATAAGAAATTAATGATTCCCTCTTAAATACTAGTCTTCATGGATAGTATGGAGAGGGTAGATTTTTCTTTTGTGAGGGATAGTTTTCCAAATTAATGGTATAACCATTGAGATGTCCTCATGCCGTTTGGTGATGACATGATGGACATAGCCATTATATTATCCTCATACCATTTGGTGATGGTATGGTGGAATTGTAGGAGTTGGTGATCCTATTTGTGAATGGCTTCGAATGAATTATAGAAGTTGGTGCTTCTACTTAAATGTGACTTTGAATTAATCTATTTTGGCTTGGATTACTTACATCTCATTTGGGGTATCCTCGTCTTAGGAAATTATTATATTCTTAACTCATCAAAAGGTGGAAAATTAAGAACACAAGCTTATACTAAGAGGGGGTGAACAGTATAAGACCTCTTTTTACTTTTTCCTTTATACTTCAAAATAGTAAAGCAATATACCCAAAGCAATATCAAAGCAATGCACAATATCATCCACAAAGTGACACCAATTTTAATGTGGTTCACCCAAAATGGTTGGGCTACGTCCACAAAACTTTTCTCTAAAAGTTATCTCAAATTTCTTTGGGAATCCTTCCCAATTACAATGTTTATGAGCCTCGACCCAAAGGAGATACCTTCCCCCAATCAGAATTTATGAGCCTCTACTCAAAGGAGATACCTTCCCCTCTACTCTGGAAATGATCCCTCAGAAGATCAACTACCTCTACCTCTTGCCAGCATGTGGAACTCCTTTCCATCGAAGACCTCCTATCCTCAATGCTTATCCTAAGAGACCTCTACCTTCTATGATCACGTCCACAACAACTCAAAGAACCTCGTACCAAACATAGTCATTCGATCTAGTACAAGTCTTCCTCTATCTGTCGAATCTGTCCAACTCTTGAACAAATCAATCCTCTGCACACAAGCCTTCTCAAAGACTTGCCAAATCTATCCTCAGGTTCTTCTCAAAGAACCAGTGCACCTTAGTACTCAAGTTCTCTGATAGAACTATCAAACTCAGCTCACAAGTCCTCTACTAGGACCTGTCCAAATCTACTCACAAGTCCCCACCGAGACCTGTCCAAAACTGCTCACAAGTCCCCACCGGAACCTATCCAAGACTACTCACAAGTCCCCATCGAAACTTGTCCAAAAACTCAGCAAGCTCACTAAGAAAAAAACTTTCTTAGTAGGAAATCACAAGGTGAATTGTTAGAGACCCAATGTGATTTGTCAAACTCATAGAAGCATAAAGAGAATTGTTAGAGACTCAATATGTTCTATACTCAACTCCCAATCTCAAAACTCAACTCAAATAAACTCAGCTCAAACTCAATCTCAAATCTAAAAACTCAACTCAATATCTAAAATGGATAGGATAGAATGCTTTCTTTCAAGAACATGAAACCCCAACAATTGCCAACTATGCAAAGAATCACATAACAATGATACTCATGTTCTTTTCACCATCAATTAGGGCTTCAACAACAATGCTCATCAAACAAGGTTCAATCAACACCATTTAGCTCAAAACACAACCTTGAAGCATTTCACAATCAACATTAGAAAAGGAAACAAGTAGAACTCCTTTTCTCTCCAATATTGTTTGAACAAAAAACATCCACCAACTCAAATCACAATAGCACAAAACAACTTTTCAAATCATCAACAAAGGAGTAAGCCCAACACTTTAACCAAGTAAAGAATAGCTTGATTATTACCAATTTAATGAAAGCAAATGTCAATCTCAAAGCTGCCCACTTAAGGTTTCACAACTTCACACAAGAAGCAATTCTAACCTTAAAACATCATGCTTTCATTTCCATAATCAACCAAAAGCACTCTCAACATTACACGAAAAATTTATCCCTTATACACCTTATTTCTCCCTTATAGTCTTATCAAAAATAAAATTTATCTCTCATAAGAATGCAATAAGATATTTCAAACAACACCTTCAAAAGAATCTTTTATCAAAAAAAAAAATCTTTAAACTCCTTATAACTCCTAAGTTGTTTTTCTCTCTAATAAACTTCCTCCATCCGCAAAATACACTTAGTAAAAATTAATTTCGAAAATACCTTGGCCAACATCAAAAATCGTGCTATGGAGAAATTGTGCATGAATTCTAACACCACCCACTGTGTCCACTTCATGATGAAAAACCCTTTCATGTTATTTGAATGCGAAACCTCCTGCTCGGGTAGTGTGCCAACAGCCTAGCCGCTACCGGTGCGCCAAAGGCACCTGGTGAGGTTTAAACCTCATGCTGTTAGCCTTGTTCCTTCTGTGCCAAGGATTAAATAAAACAACAGTGCCTCCCTTTCTTCTGAAGCAAACACGAAGGCGAAAACATTATGGCAGATTTACGACAAACGACGAGTACAAAAAAATGAACAGCGGATTCATGAAAATGGCGAAGACACAGTCGAACAGCAGGTTTACAAAAATTGCGAAGACACAATCGGAGAAGAAATCCAAACAGCGGATCATGAAATCACAGTGAGCAACTCTTTTCAAAATACGGATGGGATAATTCTTGATTTTCATCGAGGGAGATTTATATGCATTTTTACCATAAGCTCTTGACGTCGACGAGGAGTTTTAACACATCGACGGAGGTCTTGGCTAGCGCCCACAATCTTAAAACATAGCACCCACATAGTTAAGACATTTGCGCCATGGGTTAGGAGAACCCATTGCAAAAAATAATTTAATATTTATTTAAAAATAATTAAAGGGAACCTTAACAAGGTTTTTAATTATTTAAATAAATACTTCCTCCTAGACCCAAATGCATTAAACTAATGCATCCACCTGTAATCTTTAAACCTGCCAACTTGGGGTTTACAAAAGACCATTGAAACTATCATGTCGTAACCTTCATCAAAACAAATTATTTGACATCAAATAAAATTCCTTCAAGATCTTCTTGACATCAATGATAACTTATACACTTGAGCAAAGGCCATGTACCCAAAGTACCCAAAATTGCCAATAGAAAAATATGAATATAGATACAAAAATAAAAATTAGTGGATGAGTAGTACTAACAATTGGGGTTGTTACAGTCAATGTCATACCAATCTATATGGGCTAGATAAGTATCCACAAGATCCTTGTATGCTATCATAATGGGACACCTACATTGATAGATTCCTTTGAATTGGTTAACTATGAATAAGGAGTCATCAAAGATATTTTGTTTTTTAATCTTCATGGTGAGAGCTATTTGAAGACACAATATTAAGACTTCGTATTTAGCATTTATTTTGATGTAAGGTAAGTTAAGTTTAAAATACAAGGGTATTAGAGCTCCTTATGGTGTGAAAAACATGATCCCTATTCCACCCCCTTGCTCACACTTTGAACCATCAAAGAACAATTTCATGTCAAATTTGTTATCTAATTCTTCAAGTTTGGATGAATCTGATAATGCAAAGATTGTATCATCTGTTGAACAAGGTACAACAAAAGTATTGTCATTGTTGTCAACACAGACAGAAATTGATGCAGTTGAAGCAATGGATAAGAATTCTAAGTCGATCGGATCAAGTACGATGAATTTCCAGGAAAACGAAAGTGACCCGATTCAGAAATTTGCAGAAAAAGACAAGTAAGAAAACTGTCGCGATATCACGACATGTTTTCTCGTCACGATATCGCGACAGGTTGAGAGGTCCGAATGCAGAAAAAAAATTGTCGCGATTTCGCGACATTACCGAGGAGAGAGAAAATGCAAGCCAAAATTGTCACGATTTCGCGACATTGCCGAGGAGAGAGAAAATGCATGCCAAATTGTCGCGATTTCGCGACATGGCCGAGGAGAGAGAAAGTGAAAGGCAAACTGTCACGATTTCGCGACATGTTGGCAGAGAAGGAAGCAAGGTGAAAAGATGTCACGATTTCGCGACATAAATGGAGGAAAGGAGCTTGCAATGAAAAGTGTCGCGATATCGCGACACGTCGGGTTTTCGCGACCCGAAGAGGAGAGAGAATGCTCGGCAACAAAGGTGTAGCGATTTCGCTGCATGTTAAAATGAATGGCAACAAAGGTGTAGCGATTTCGCTGCATGTTAAAATGAATGGCAACAAAGGTGTAGCGATTTCGCTGCATGTTAAAATGAATGGCAACAAAGGTGTAGCGATTTCACAGGTGTAGGATTTCAGTAAAATGGAAAGAAGGTGTAGCGATTTTGCTACCAGTCAAAATTGCAAAACTCAAAGATGTAGCAAGTCAAAAGCACAAGGCACAAAGTTGTAGCGATTTCGCTACTGCATAAAGCAAAGATTGTATGGAAGCTGAAAGCGTCACGATTTTGTGACAAAGCTGATGATGACGTCAAAAAATTGAAAGTGTCACGATTTCGTGACAGGGTGAAAGAAAAGTCGTTGGAAGTCGGAAGCGTCACGATTTCGCGACAACATTGAGGATGACGTCAACAAAAGCTAAAAGTGTCACGATTTCGTGACAAGTTGCAAGAAAAGCCTCTAGAAGCTGAAAGCGTCACGATTTCATGACAACATTAAGGATGACATCAGCAAAAGTTCGAAGTGTCACGATTTCGCGACATGAATGGTGGGAAAGCTTTCAAAAGCCAAAATGGTCACGATTTCGTGACAGCAAGGGCATGAAGGGTACGGCTACAAAAAGTGTCACGATATCGCGACAGGTAATAGTTATGGGTAAAAGCCGAAGGAGCATGCAAGGTGACACGTGTCGAAAAAGCATACAAAAAATCATGCAGCCAGTTACGTAAAAAGTAACTGATGTCAGATCTGCAGTTACACATTGACAAGTGTTGGACATGCACTAGAACAGCTGTATATGCTTGATTGAAAAAGCATTCAAAGAATCAAATAGAGGATCGAAAAGCATTCAAAAAATATGCGTTGAAAAGCATTAAAAAGCGTATTTGAAGAATTCGAAGAATCAAATATGAAGGATCGAAAAAGCTTTCAAAAATACGTATGTGCAGCATTCAAACAGTCGTATTGAAGGATTCGAATAGTCGTATTTGCAAGGATTCGAACAGCCACTTATGGAGAGGAGAAAAGAATTCGAACAGTTAGAGAATGTCATTCGACTGCATGCAGGATTGAAACGTTATAGAAGACGAAGAGTCCCGATGAGAAAAAGAGGTTATAAAAGGACAGTCGTGCACAGAATAAGGTTGCTACAGTTAGAGGGAAATTGCTGTGAAAAGAGGGTTAGAAGAGAGCCAAGAGAGAAATTAGCAGAGCCGTGAGAGTGTGCAGAGTTGGTTTAATTGCGACTACCGGGGGTCGTGTATGAAGTGAAGACATTTTTATGTCATTTTAAATTGATCAGAATTGCAGTCCAAGTTGGTGCTTGGTACTAGGGGTTGGTGCTCCTATCTGTTGCAGCAAAAAATTAAGGGGTTGGTGCTCCTTCCAGTAGATGCTGGTAAAGTATTTGTAAAATTGGTATTTTGCAAAGACTGGATTTGGATTGGAGTCCAAGCAGTCATTTTTGAGGAGTAGCCAAATTGGTGAACCTCGGTATATTGAGTGTTGTGGTGTGCTCTCTTGTTCAATTTGCTTTTCTAGTTTTCAAGTTCTCTTTACTTCAATTTTAAATGTTGTAGATATTGAATATTAATAGCTACACTGATTCACCCCCCTCTCAGTGTCATTGTGTGAATATCAATTGGTATCAGAGCAAGGTTCCTTGAACAAGCTTAATCAGCTAAGGAGATCTTGGAAGAAACAATGGCAGGTGATGAAGGATTCTCATCCAACAAAGCTCCCTTGTTTGATGGAACTAATTACACTTTCTGGAAACTCAGGATGCAAACATATCTGAGTGCATTGGGATATGATATTTGGGATTCTGTAGATAGTGGATACACAACACCCACTACTCCTCCAACAGATACTGCTGAGAAGAAAAAATTTGAGAACAACTCCAAAGCAAAGAATGCCATAATGTGTGGGCTTGTAGACAGTGAACTGATAAGAGTCATGAGCTGTAAATCAGCAAAAGACATGTGGGATAAACTGAAGAGCATCCATGAAGGAGACAACAAGATCAAGGAAGCCAAGCTGCAAACTCATCGAGCTCAGTTCGAAGCACTACAAATGAATGAAGATGAGAACATAGAGGCTTATATGCTGAGAGTAAATGGAATCATTAATGCAATCAGAGGACTCGGTGAAGAAATTGATGATGCAGTTGTTGTGAAAAAGGTTCTCAAAACACTTCACAAAAGATTTAACTCCAAAGTTTCTGCAATAGAAGAGGCAAAAGATCTAAACAACTTCAGCATGGATGAGATGCATGGTTCCCTGACAGCATATGAAATGAGAATAGGACAAACCAAGTCTATAGACAGAGAAGCCGCTTTTAAAGCACACAAGAATATAAAAGCTGAACATGAATCTGAGGATGAAGAGACACTGGATGAAACAGAAGCTAATTTTGTTCGAAAACTCACAAAGGGAAAAGGAAAATATAGAGGAAAGCTACCTTTTAAGTGCTTCAATTGTGGAGGAGTCGGTCATTTTGCAGCCAAATGTCCAATGCATGAGAAAACCAAAAATGGTGAAGGGTCACACCAAGAAAAAGGTGACTGGAAGAAGAAACAAAATTTTAGAAAGAACAACTTCAAGAAGAAAAGCTTCATATCCAAGAATGTCAGCTCTTCTGAAGAAAGCTCAGGTGAGGATTCTGAAGAAGAAAAAGGTGAAGCTCTGTTCATGGCACTTGAAGAGGAAAGAACAGAAGAAAATCAGGAAGGTGATGAAAACTTTAAAGATGAGGCTGAAGTTTATCTGGAAGGAGAATTGGTTGCTGCACTTGAAGAGTTGAGTGTAGAAAGGAAAAAGAACAAAAAGTTTTCAAGAAAACTAGAGGATGCCACTGACATAATAAACAGTTTAAAAATACAGACAGAGGAATTCAAGAAAATGTCCGAAGTTCTTGATGAACAATTAACTGTAAAGACAGTTGAATGCAGCAAGCTAGAGGAAGACATTGTTAAGTTAAGGATGCAGCTAGAGGAGATGAATAGAAAATTGAGCTGTTTTCATAAGTTTGAAGAAAGTACTGTAAAGCTGGATAAAATGTTAAATAACCAAAGGCCTTCCGACATCAAATTTGGTTTAGGCTTCGATGAAGGAGAATCATCAAAGGGTTCAAAGGCCTTGAATGTAGAACCCATAAAGAAAGAAGAAAAGATCAGGGTTGACCTAGAAAAAACAAATCATGCCAAAGAAAGCAATAATGCCAGACTCAAGAAGAGTATTGACAAAGATGGATTCACAAAAGTCACACATCCAAGAAGGAGAAGATTCATGGCTCCTACTTCAAACTGGCAAAGACCTGCACCCAGGTTTAATCATTCCTTTTTTGGTTATTGTTTTAAATGCAATGCTTATGGCCATAAGATTTCAGATTGCAGGCATAATGTATCTCAAAGGAATTTCACCAAAGAGAAATGTTTTTTCTCCTTTAATGAATTATGCAGTTGAATGTTATAATTGTCATAATTTTGGACATATTGCTAGAAACTGTAGAAGCACTTTTGCATCAAATAATTATCAGGGTAGAAAATCTCAACCAAGTGGGTTGAAACAAAACAAGAAATTTCTTGAAAAACAAGCACATGCTAATGAAAGGACAAAGGCAAAACAAGTAGCCAAATCTGTCATCAAACCAGAATGGAAAGAAAAGGAATCTTTGATTGTTTAGACTGCCTTTAAAGCTCAAGACAAATCTGCACCTTGGATACTTGATAGTGGATGCTCCAGTCACATGACAGGTGACAAGCAAAAATTTGAGAAGTTACAGAATTATGAAGGTGGTTCTGTGAAATTTGGAAATAATGATGGAGCAAAGATTGTTGGAAAGGGATCAGTCAAGATCAGTGATGGAAAGATAAAATCAAAAGAAGTCTTGTTTGTGATTGGTCTGAAGCATAACTTGCTGAGTGTAAGTCAAATCTGTGACAGAGGTCATGAAGTCATTTTTAAGAAGCAGGGCTGTGAAGTGAGAAAAGCACACAGTGGGAAGCTGATAGCTACTGGATCAAGGACTTCTGGTAATCTATATACTCTCTCAAAAACTGTAGAAGGAACATGCTTGATTGGATAGGAAGATGAAAATTGGCTGTGGCACAAGAGGCTCGGTCATATTAGTTTTGACAATCTGGCAAAAATAAGTTCAAAAAGGGCGAGAAGAGATATACCAACCATTGGCAAACCATGAAATAGCATCTGTGCTTCATGTCAAAAAGGGAAGCAAACCAGATCCACTTTTAAATCAAAGGAATACTTCACCAGCAAACCTTTGGAGATAATTCATACTGATTTATGTGGACCCATGAGAACTCAAAGCATAAATGGTGACAAATACTTTATGTTGTTCATAGATGACTACTCCAGGATGACATGGGTATTATTTTTAAAGCTTAAATCGGATGCCTTTGAGATGTTTAAGATTTTTAAAAAATATGTTGAAAATCAAACTGGAAAAAGGATTAAATGCCTAAGATCAGACAGAGGAGGAGAGTTTATTTCAGAAGAATTTGCAGAATACTATCAAAAATATGGGATAAGAAGACAGTTTTCAGCAGCTAGGACACCTCAGCAGAATGGTGTTGTAGAAAGGAAGAATAGAACAGTGCAGGAAATGGCACGGACAATGTTGGCTGAGAACAAAATAGCTGATAGATTTTGGAAAGAGGCAGTACATACTGCAGTTTACATTCAAAACAGGTGCATGCTAAGACCACATGAAAGCAAAACACCTTATGAGCTGTGGTTCGGCAGAAAGGCAACAACAAGATATTTCAAAGTATTTGGCAGCAAGTGCTACATCAAACGGACTGAAGATAATCTCGATAAATTTGAAGATAGAGCTGATGAAGGTATCTTTCTTGGTTACTCAACAAAAAGCAAAGCCTACACATGTTACAACAAGAGGCTAAAGAAAATTGTTGAGAGTGTTGATGTGAAAGTTGATGAAGGTAGAGAACAAGAAATTACTTATCAAGAAAACTACCCTATTTATGAAGAAGTCATTGAAGGTGATGATGAAAAGGAAATAGATAAGAATCAAAAAATTGATCCAGATGTTGTAAAAACTGAATCAGAAGAAGAAGAAAACAAGAAATTTAAAACAGGCAACTGGCAAAAAAATCATCCAAGTGAACAGATTATTGGGGATCCCACAGATGGTATTCAGACAAGAAGAGCAGCAGTGCGGAACTATTCTCTGTTATCTAGCATTGAACCTAAAAATGTTGCTGAAGCAAGCACTGATGAAAGTTGGTTGAAGGCAATTAATGAAGAACTAGATCAGATTGAGAAAAACAATACCTGGGAATTAGTACCTCGACCAACAAATAAAAACATAATTGGCACTAAATGGATTTTTCGAAATAAATTAAATGAAGATGGACAGGTTGTCATAAATAAGGCAAGATTGGTCTGTAAAGGCTATGCTCAAGTTGAAGGCATTGATTTTGAGGAAACCTTTGCACCGGTAGCTAGACTAGAGGCAATCAGAATGTTTCTGGCTTTAGCAGTCCATAAAAACTTCAAAGTATATCAAATGGATGTAAAATCAGCATTTTTGAATGGAAAACTGGAAGAAGAGGTTTACATTGAACAGCTAGATGGCTTCCAACTTGGTGACAATCCAGATTTTGTTTGCAGGTTAAAGAAAGCATTATATGGTTTGAAACAGGCACCCGGAGCATGGTATGCAAGGCTGGATAACTATCTAATTAAACAAGGGTTCAAGAAAGGTTTGGTGGACAACAATTTATATGTCAAAACAGAGAAGGGCCATCTTATTGTTCTTGTTGTTTATGTAGATGATATAATATTTAGCAGCAAGATGGATGAATATTGCAAAGACATATCAACTAAAATGAAGAAAGAATTTGAGATGTCTATGATTGGTGAACTTTCTTATTTCCTAGGACTACAGGTCAATCAAAATGAAAAGGGCATTTTTATTTCTCAAGTTAAATATGTAAAAGAAATGCTGAAAAAGTTCACAATGGAAGATAGTAAACTGGTTAGCACTCCCATGACAACAGGTCGCAAGTTGAGCAAGGATGATAAATCTCCAGATGTAGATCAAACAATGTACAGGTCTATGATTGGAAGCCTGTTGTATTTAACAACCACTAGACCAGATATATTACAAGCGGTATGCATGGTTGCAAGATTTCAGGCTAGTCCCAAAGAAACTCATGTGACAACTGTAAAGAGGATCTTCAGGTACCTCAAGGGTACTATGGATTATGGGTTGTGGTACCCAAAAGGTAAAGACTTCACTTTGATTGCATATTCTGATGCAGATTGGGCAGGATGTATTGATGACAGAAAGAGTACAAGTGGAGGAGCATTTTATCTTGGAGACAGTCTGGTAGCATGGCACAGCAAGAAACAAGAATCGGCATCTCTATCCACCTGCAGGGCAGAATACATTGCAGCAACAACATGTTGTACTCAGATATTATGGATGAGACAAACGTTGAAAGATCTTGGTATTCATTTCAAAGAGCCAATTTCAATTAAATGTGATAACACTAGTGCTATCAACATATCCAAGAATCCAGTTATGCATTCTAGAACCAAACATATTGCAATCCGATATCATTTCTTGAAGGATAAAGTTGCTGAAGGAGAGGTCAAATTGGATTTTGTTCCAACTACAGAGCAGGTAGCTGATATATTCACAAAACCATTGCCCAAGGAAGTTTTTGAGTACCTTCGAAATAAGTTGGGAGTAGTCACAATTCCCAAGAACTGACTATCATTTGGGATCACATTCTCATGGGGTGCATTTATGCCTATACTTATAGTTTTGCTTATATTTATGATTTTTGCTAACTATAACAACATTTGTCCGAGAATGGTGTGCATAGACTCGTGGGGAGTCTCAGCAGCCCTTTGGTATTATTGTCAAAGGGGGAGAAGAATTACAGAAGATTGCATAAGTGTTGCCAACAATTCCAAAGGGGGAGATTGTTGAGCAAGGTACAACAAAAGTATTGTCATTGTTGTCAACACAATACAGAAATTGATGCAGTTGAAGCAATGAAAAAGAATTCTGAAGTCAATCAGATCAAGTACAGTGAATTTCTAGGAAAACAGAAGTGACCCAGATTCAAAAATTTGCAGAAAAAGACAAGTAAGAAAATTGTCGCGATATCGCGACATGTTTTCTGTCGCGATATCGCGACAAAGTTGAGAGAGAAGGAGAAAGAAAAATTGTCACGATTTCGCGACATGTGAGAGAGAGAAAATGCAAGAAAAATTGTCGCGATTTCGCGACATGGAGGAGAGAGAAAATGCATGCAAAATTGTCACGATTTCGCGACATGGCCGAGGAGAGAGAAGGCGCAAGGAAAATTGTCACGATTTCGCGACATGTTGGCAGAGAAGGAAGCAAGGTGAAAAGATGTCACGATTTCGTGACATAAATGGAGGAAAGGAGTTGAACGAAAAGTGTCGCGATATCGTCGACACGTGGTTTTGGACCGAAGAGGAGAGAGAATGTAAAAAGGTGTAGCGATTTCGTGACATGTTAAAATGAATGGCAACAAAGGTGTAGCGATTTTGCTGCATGTTAAAATGAATGGCAACAAAGGTGTAGCGATTTCGTTGCATGTTAAAATGAATGGCAACAAAGGTGTAGCGATTTCGATAAGTTAAAATGAATGGCAACAAAGGTGTAGTGATTTCGTTGCATGTTAAAATGAATGGCAACAAAGGTGTAGCGATTTTGCTACCAGTCAAAATTGCAAAACTCAAAGATGTAGCAAGTCAAAAGCACAAGGCACAAAGTTGTAGCGATTTCGCTACTGCATGAAGCAAGGATTGTACGAAAGCCAGAAGCGTCACGATTTTGCGACAAAGATGAGGTTGACGTTAGCAAAATTGAAAGTGTCACGATTTCGTGACAGGGGAAAGAAAAGTGTGGAAGCGAAAGCGTCGCGATTTCGTGACAAGGATTGAGGATGACGTCAGAAAAGTGAAAGTGTCACGATTTCGTGACAAGTTGCAAGAAAAGCCTGAGGAAGCCGAAAGTGTCGTGATTTCATGACATCATTAAGGATGACGTCAGCAAAAGTTCAAAGTGTCACGATTTCGTGACATGAACGATGGGAAAGCTTTCAAAAGCCAAAATGGTCATGATTTCGTGACAGCAAAGGCATGAAGGGTACGGCTACAAAAAGTGTCACGATATCGCGATAGGTAACAGTTGGTGGGTAAAAGCTGAAGGAGCATGCAAGGTGACACGTGTCAAAAAAGCATAAAGAAAATCATGCAGCCTATTGCGTAAAAAGTAACTCGATGTCAGGATCGATAGTTACAGATTGACAAGGTGTTTGACATGCATTAGAACAATGTATATGCATGATTGGAAAAAGCTAAAAATTCGAAGAATAAATATGCAGGATTGTAAAAGCATTAAAATAGCGTATTTGAAGATTCGAAAATAAATATGAAGGATCGAAAAGCTTTAAAAGACGTATTTGAGATTCGAATAGGATTTGAGGATTGAAAAAAAACCGCTTATGGAGAGGAGAAAAGAATTTGAACAGTTAGAGTATGTCATTCGACTGCATGCAGGATTAGAAAAGTGATAGAAGACGAAGAGTCTCGATGAGAAAAAGGGGTTATAAAAGGACAGAGAGAGAATATGTTTGTTGTGTTAGAGGGAAATTACTGTGAAAAGAGGGTTAGAAAAGAGCCAAGAGAGAAATTAGCAGAGCCGTGAGAGTGTGCAGAGTTTGGTTAATTGCAGACTAGTCAGGGTCGTGTATGAAGTGAAGACATTTTTATGTCATTTTAAATTGATCAAAATTGTAGTCCAAGTTGGTGCTTGGTACTAGGGGTTGGTGCTCCTATCTGTTGCAGAAAAAAATTAATGGGTTGGTTCTCCTTCCAGAGATGTCTGGTAAAGTATTTGTAAAATTGGTATTTTGCAAAGACTCGGATTTGGATTGGAGTCCAAGCAATCATTTTTGAGGAGTAGCCAAATTGGTGAACCTCGGTATATTGAGTGTTGTGGTGTGCTCTATTGTTCAATTTGCTTTTCTAGTTTTCAAGTTCTCTTTGCTTCATTTTAAATGTTGTAGAATTGAATATTAATAGTTACACTGATTCACCCCCCCTCTCAGTGTCATTGTGTGAATATCAATTGGTATCAGAGCAAGGTTCCTTGAACAAGCTTAATCAGCTAAGGTGATCTTGGAAGAAACAATGGCAGAGCGGTGAAGGATTCTCATCCAACAAAGCTCCCTTGTTTGATGGAACTAATTACACTTTCTGGAAACTCAGGATGCAAACATATCTGAGTGCATTGGGATATGATATTTGGGATTCTGTAGATAGTGGATACACAACACCCACTACTCCTCCAACAGATATTGCTGAGAAGAAAAAATTTGAGAACAACTCCAAAGCTAAGAATGCCATAATGTGTGGGCTTGTAGACAGTGAACTGATAAGAGTCATGAGCTGCAAATCGGCAAAAGACATGTGGGATAAATTGAAGAGCATCCATGAAGGAGACAGCAAGATCAAGGAAGCCAAGCTGCAAACTCATCGAGCTCAGTTCGAAGCATTACAAATGAATGAAGATGAGAACATAGAGGCCTATATGCTGAGAGTCAATGGAATCATTAATGCAATCAGAGGACTCGGTGAAGAAATTGATGATGCAGTTGTTGTGAAAAAGGTTCTCAGAACACTTCACAAAAGATTTAACTCCAAAGTTTCTGCAATAGAAGAGGCAAAAGATCTAAACAATTTTAGCATGGATGAGATGCATGGTTCCCTGACTGCATACGAAATGAGAATAGGACAAACCAAGTCTTTAGACAGAGAAGCTACTTTTAAAGCACACAAGAATATAAAAGCTGAACATGAATCTGAGGATGAAGAGACATTGGATGAAACAGAAGCTAATTTTGTTCGAAAACTCACAAAGGGAAAAGGAAAATATAGAGGAAAGCTACCTTTTAAGTGCTTCAATTGTGGAGGAGTCGGTCATTTTGCAGCCAAATGTCCAATGCATGAGAAAACCAAAAATGGTGAAGGGTCACACCAAGAAAAAGGTGACTGGAAGAAGAAACAAAATTTTAGAAAGAACAACTTCAAGAAGAAAAGCTTCATATCCAAGAATGTCAGCTCTTCTGAAGAAAGCTCAGGTGAGGATTCTGAAGAAGAAACAGGTGAAGCTCTGTTCATGGCACTTGAAGAGGAAAGAACAGAAGAAAATCAGGAAGGTGATGAAAGCTTTAAAGATGAGGCTGAAGTTTATCTGGAAGGAGAATTGGTTGCTGCACTTGAAGAGTTGAGTGTAGAAAGGAAAAAGAACAAAAAGTTTTCAAGAAAACTAGAGGATGCCACTGACATAATAAACAGTTTAAAAATACAGACAGAGGAATTCAAGAAAATGTCTGAAGTTCTTGATGAACAATTAACTGTAAAGACAGTTGAATGCAACAAGCTAGAGGAAGACATTGTTAAGTTAAGGATGCAGCTAGAGGAGATGAATAGAAAATTGAGCTGTTTTCATAAGTTTGAAGAAAGTACTGTAAAGCTGGATAAAATGTTAAATAACCAAAGGCCTTCCGGCATCAAATTTGGTTTAGGCTTCGATGAAGGAGAATCATCAAAGGGTTCAAAGGCCTTGAATGTAGAACCCATAAAGAAAGAAGAAAAGATCAGGGTTGACCTAGAAAAAACAAATCATGCCAAAGAAAGCAATAATGCCAGACTCAAGAAGAGTACTGACAAAGATGGATTCACAAAAGTCACACATCCAAGAAGGAGAAGATTCATGGCTCCTACTTCAAACTGGCAAAGACCGGCACCCAGGTTTAATCATTCCTTTTCGGTTATTGTTTTAAATGCAATGCTTATGGCCATATGATTTCAGATTGCATACATAATGTATCTCAAAGGAATTTCACCAATAGAAATGTTTTTTCTCCTTTAATGAATTATGCAGTTGAATGTTATAATTGTTATAATTTTGGACATATTGCTAGAAACCGTAGAAGCACTTTTGCATCAAATAATTATCAGGTAGAAAATCTCAACCAAGTGGGTTGAAACAAAACAAGAAATTTCTTGAAAAACAGGCACATGCTAATGAAAGGACACAGGCAAAACAAGTAGCCAAATCTGCTATCAAACCGGAATGGAAAGAAAAGGAATCTTTGATTGTTCAGACTGCTTTTAAAGCACAAAACAAATCTGCACCTTGGATACTTGATAGTGGATGCTCCAATCACATGACAGGTGACAAGCAAAAATTTGAGAAGTTACAGAATTATGAAGGTGGTTCTGTGAAATTTGGAAATAATGATGGAGCAAAGATTGTTGGAAAGGGATCAGTCAAGATCAGTGATGGAAAGATAAAATCAAAAGAAGTCTTGTTTGTGATTGGTCTGAAGCATAACTTGCTGAGTGTAAGTCAAATCTGTGACGAGAGGTCATGAAGTCATTTTTAAGAAGTAGGGTCGTGAAGTGAGAAAAGCACACAATGGGAAGTTGATAGCTACTGGATCTAGGACTTCTGGTAATCTATATACTCTCTCGAAACTACAGAAGGAACATGCTTGATTGGACAGGAAGATGAAAATTGGCTGTGGCACAAGAGGCTCGGTCATATTAGTTTTGATAATCCGGCAAAAATCAGTTCAAAAAGGGCAAGTAAGAGATATACCAACCATTGGCAAACCTAGTAAATAGCATCTCGTGCTTCATGTCAAAAAGGAAAGCAAACCAGATCCACTTTTAAATCAAAGGAATACTTCACCAGAAACCTTTGGAGATAATTCATACTGATTTGTGTGGACCCATGAGAACTCAAAGCATAAATGGTGACAAATACTTTATGTTGTTCATAGATGACTACTCCAGGATGACATGGGTATTATTTTTAAAGCTTAAATCAGATGCCTTTGAGATGTTTAAGATTTTTAAAAACCAGGTTGAAAATCAAACTAGAAAAAGGATTAAATGCCTAAGATCAGACAGAGGAGGAGAGTTTATTTCAGAAGAATTTGCAGAATACTATCAAAAATATGGGATAAGAAGACAGTTTTCAGCAGCTAGGACACCTCAGCAGAATGGTGTTGTAGAAAGGAAGAATAGAACAGTGCAGGAAATGGCACTGGACAATGCTAGCTGAGAACAAAATAGCTGACAGATTTTGGAAAGAGGCAGTACATACTACAGTTTACATTCAAAACAGGTGCATGCTAAGACCACATGAAAGCAAAACACCTTATGAGTTGTGGTTCGGCAGAAAGGCAACAACAAGATATTTCAAAGTATTTGGCAGCAAGTGCTACATCAAACGGACTGAAGATAATCTCGATAAATTTGAAGATAGAGTTGATGAAGGTATCTTTCTTGGTTACTCAACAAAAAGCAAAGCCTACACATGTTACAACAAGAGGCTAAAGAAAATTGTTGAGAGTGCTTGATGTGAAAGTTGATGAAGGTAGAGAACAAGAAATTACTTATCAAGAAAACTACCCTATTTATGAAGAAGTCATTGAAGGTGATGATGAAAAGGAAATAGATAAGAATCAAAAAATTGATCCAGATGTTGTAAAAACTGACTCAGAAGAAGAAGAAAACAAGAAATTTAAAACAGACAACAGGAGAAAAATCATCCAAGTGAACAGATTATTGGGGATCCCACAGATGGTATTCAGACAAGAAGAGCAGTAGTGCGGAACTATTCTCTGTTATCTAGCATTGAACCTAAAAATGTTGCTGAAGCAAGCACTGATGAAAGTTGGATGAAGGCAATTAATGAAGAACTAGATCAGATTGAGAAAAACAATACCTGGGAATTAGTACCTCGACCAACAAATAAAAACATAATTGGCACTAAATGGATTTTTCAAAATAAATTAAATGAAGATGGACAGGTTGTCGTAAATAAGGCAAGATTGGTCCAGTAAAGGCTATGCTCAGGTTGAAGGCATTGATTTTGAGGAAACCTTTGCACCGGTAGCTGGACTAGAGGCAATCGAGAATGTTTCTGCATTAGCAGCTTCATAAAAACTTCAAAGTATATCAAATGGATGTAAAATCAGCATTTTTGAATGGAAAACTGGAAGAAGAGGTTTACATTGAACAGCCAGATGGCTTCCAACTTGGTGACAATCCAGATTTTGTTTGCAGGTTAAAGAAAGCATTATATGGTTTGAAACAGGCACCCAGAGCATGGTATGCAAGGTCTGGATAACTATCTAATTAAACAAGGGTTCAAGAAAGGTTTGGTGGACAACAATTTATATGTCAAAACAGAGAAGGGCCATCTTATTGTTCTTGTTGTTTATGTAGATGATATAATATTTGGCAGAAGCATGGATGAATATTGCAAAGACATATCAACTAAAATGAAGAAAGAATTTGAGATGTCTATGATTGGTGAACTTTCTTATTTCCTAGGACTCGCGGTCAATCAAAATGAAAAGGGCATTTTTATTTCTCAAGTTAAATATGTAAAAGAAATGCTGAAAAAGTTCACAATGGAAGATAGTAAACCTCGTTAGCACTCCCATGACAACAGATGCCAAGTTGAGCAAGGATGATAAATCCCCGGATGTAGATCAAACAATGTACAGTGTCTATGATTGGAAGCCGCTGTATTTAACGACCACTAGACCGGACATATTACAAGCAATATGCATGGTTGCAAGATTTCGGGCTAGTCCCAAAGAAACTCATGTGACAGCTAGTAAAGAGGATCTTCAGGTACCTCAAGGGTACTATGGATTATGGGTTGTGGTACCCAAAAGGTAAAGACTTCACTTTGATTGCATATTCTGATGCAGATTGGGCAGGATGTATTGATGACAGAAAGAGTACAAGTGGAGGAGCATTTTATCTTGGAGACAGGCTGGTAGCATGGCACAACAAGAAACAAGAATCAATCTCTCTATCCACTGTAGAGGCAGAATACATTGCAGCAACAACATGTTGTACTCAGATATTATGGATGAGACAAACGTTGAAAGATCTTGGTATTCATTTCAAAGAGCCAATTTCAATTAAATGTGATAACACTAGTGCTATCAACATATCCAAGAATCCAGTTATGCATTCAAGAACCAAACATATTGCAATCCGATATCATTTCTTGAAGGATAAAGTTGCTGAAGGAGAGGTCAAATTGGATTTTGTTCCAACTACAGAGCAAGTAGCTGATATATTCACAAAACCATTGCCCAAGGAAGTTTTTGAGTACCTTCGAAATAAGTTGGGAGTGGTCACAATTCCCAAGAACTGACTATCATTTGGGATCACATTCTCAAGGGGTGCATTTATGCCTATACTTATAGTTTTGCTTATATTTATGATTTTTGCTAACTATAACAACATTTGTCTGAGAGTGGTGTGCATAGACTCAGGGGGAGTCTGCAGCAGCCCTTTGGTATTATTGTCAAAGGGGGAGAAGAATTACAGGAGAGTGCATAAGTGTTGCCAACAATTCCAAAGGGGGAGATTGTTGAGCAAGGTGAACAAAAGTATTGTCATTGTTGTCAACACAGACAAAAATTGATGTAGTTGAAGCAATGGACAAGAATTCTGAAGTCAGTCAGATCAAGTACAGTGAATTTCCAGGAAAACAGAAGTGACCCAGATTCAAAAATTTGCAGAAAAAGACAAGTAAGAAAACTGTCGCGATATCGCGACATGTTTTCTGTCGCGATATCGCGACAGGTTGAGAGAGAAGGCGAAAGAAAAATTGTCGCGATTTCGCGACATAATCAAGGAGAGAGAAAATGCAAGAAAAATTGTCACGATTTCGCGACATTGCGAGGAGAGAGAAAGTGCATGCCAAATTGTCACGATTTCGCGACATGGCCGAGGAGAGAGGAAGTGAAAGGCAAACTGTCACGATTTCGCGACATGTTGGAGAAGGAAGCAAGGTGAAAAGATGTCACGATTTCGTGACATAAATGGAGGAAAGGAGCTTGCAACGAAAAGTGTCACGATATTGCGACATCGGGTTGCGACCCGAAGAGGAGAGAGAATGCTCGAAAAGGTGTAGCGATTTGCATGTTAAAATGAATGGCAACAAAGGTGTAGCGATTTCGCTGCATGTTAAAATGCATGGCAACAAAGGTGTAGCGATTTTGCTGCATGTTAAAATGAATGGCAACAAAGGTGTAGCGATTTCGCTGCATGTTAAAATGAATGGCAACAAAGGTGTAGCGATTTCGCTGCATGTCAAAATGCATGGAAACAAAGGTGTAGCGATTTCGCTACCAGTCAAAATTGCAAAACTAAAAGATGTAGCAAGTCGAAAGCACAAGGCACAAAGTTGTAGCGATTTTGCTACTGCATGAAGCAAAGATTGTACGAAAGCCAGAAGCATCACGATTTCATGACAAAGCTGAGGATGACGTCAGCAAAATTGAAAGTGTCACGATTTCGTGACAGGGTGAAAGAAAAGTTATGAAGTCGAAAGCGTCGTGATTTCGTGACAACATTGAGGATGACGTCAGCAAAAGCTGAAAGTGTCACGATTTCGTGACAAGTTGCAAGAGAAGCCTCAGGAAGCCGAAAGCGTCGTGATTTCGTGACAACATTAAGGATGACGTCAGCAAAAGTTTGAAGTGTCACGATTTCGTGACATGAACGGTGGGAAAGCTTTCAAAAGCCAAAATGGTCACGATTTCACGATAGCAAGGGCATGAAGGGTACGGCTACAAAAAGTGTCGCGATATCGCGACAGGTAACAGTTTGGCGGGTAAAAGCCGAAGGAGCATGCAAGGTGACACGTGTCGAAAAAGCATACAGAAAATCATGCAGCCAGTTACGTAAAAAGTAACTGATGTCAGATCTGTAGTTACACATTGACAGGTGTTGGACATGCATTAGAACAGCTGTATATGCATGATCGAAAAAAAGGCTTTCAAGTATCATATATGTTGGATCAAAAAGCATTCGAACAAGTATTGCAAGGATTCGAACAACCGAATATGCAGGATTGAAAAGCATTAAAATAGACGTATTTGCAGCATTCGAAGAATCAAATATGAAGGATCGAAAAGCTTTGAAAGAAGTATGTGCGGATTCAACAGTATTTGAAGGATTCGAATAGCCGTATTGCAAGGATTCGAACAGCCGCTTATGGAGAGGAGAAAAGAATTCGAACAGCCCGAGAATGTCATCCGACTGCATGCAGGATTGAAACGCTATAGAAGACAAAGAGTCTCGATGAGAAAAATAGGGTATAAAAGGACAGTCGTGCACAGAATAAGGTTGTTGTTGTAAGAGGGAAATTGTTGTGAAAAGAGGGTTAGAAAAGAGTCAAGAGAGAAATTAGCAGAGCCGTGAGAGTGTGCAGAGTTTGGTTAATTGCAGACCAGTCAGGGTCGTGCATGAAGTGAAGACATTTTTATGTCATTTTAAATTGATCAGAATTGCAGTCCAAGTTGGTGCTTGGTACTAGGGGTTGGTGCTCCATCTGTTGTAGCAGAAAATTAAGGGGTTGGTGCTCCTTCCAGTAGATGTTGGTAAAGTATTTGTAAAATTGGTATTTTGCAAAGACTGGATTTGGATTGGAGTCCAAGCAGTCATTTTTGAGGAGTAGCCAAATTGGTGAACCTCGGTATATTGAGTGTTGTGGTGTGCTCTCTTGTTCAATTTGCTTTTCTCGGTTTTCAAGTTCTCTTTGTTTCATATTAAATGTTGTAGATATTAAATATTAATAGTTACACTGATTCACCCCCCCCCTCTCAGTGTCATTGTGTGAATATCATCATGAAGACACACCTCTACTA
>JAQPPZ010000748.1:0-13772 GCA_028583015.1 Wollemia nobilis | reverse complement strand
ACAACACCAAGTCTTAAGACAGTCTCTTAAGCACTCTTTTACTTTTTAGCAATATTTCTATACTAGGATTAGCTTGATGACCTAGCGAGCGGTGACTCCATGAAACAGTCTATAACATTGACAATGTCCTTTGAAATTATTGTTAGAATTCCCTTTTATTTCTCATCAAAATCACACCAAAACAACCAATTTATGCACATCATATTATTTCATTTACAAATTTTATGGCATGACATAACATTATAATTTACTTCCAATGACATAATTACATGAATCAACAATTCAAGCATCATAATACAACATAGACACAATTCATATCATCAGAAACAAGATCATATATATATATCAAAAAATTATATACATCATATCAAAACTGAATTGGTATGCCACAATCTATACCCCAGCATACTCAATCCTCTCAAAAATCTATACAATCTCTGTCTGAGTCTATAGCCAGCTAGTCTCGAGAAGCCCTCGAGCTCTCAGCCTCATATCCTCCCCCGCCCTGACATGGAGGAGGTGGTCCCATAGTAGTCTGTGCTGTGTCTGGAAAAAATGAATTAGGGTTTTTCGTATTTTTCTTAATTTTATTCAAAAACAACATTTTAATTTTGCTTTTTCATGTTTTTACCTCAAACGTTCGATTTGGGTAAAAACACGGAGGGGGCACCATAGTCAGCATTCGTACGATTCAACCAAGAATCGTCGTCTAAAAAATTGAATATTTTTTTGCTTTCTCGTAAAACAGGAAAAACTCGTCTTTAACGCATTTTCTTCAAAAAATTCGCTAAAGAGGGGGCAAAATGTAGCACCCTAAAATTGGCATGGTTAAAACCTTAGTAAAAAAGATAAAATATTAAAATTTGAATTTCAACCCCAAACTACCCGTTAAACCGCTTGTTACCCGCTTTCCCCATTTTTCGTGCCATTTTTAGGATTTGTTTTGACCGTTGGACGATATCATCGCAGATTAGACGAAATCGTCCCCGATCTGACGAATTCGTCTAGAACAGAATGTCTAGACGATTTCATCCCAAAACTAAATTTTCATAATTAGCTTCTATTTCAACAGCCTCTCCAACTCGGGCAGAAGCGTGTCTGCGCAGTTGGAGATTTCCCTATTGGAGATCTCCTAGATTGGGATGATCCCCAACCTCCCAAACCTCTTCCTAATCCTATATAAACTAGGATTTTGCTAGTTTATCCCCCTGACTCCCATTGATCCTGATTCTCCCTGAATCCCTAACCCCTTAGTTGACGGATTTCATTGCAGAGTTAGCTCCTTATTCCCTTGCACTATTGCTTGCATTCGGTATTTTTTTACATTTTATTGCAGGAAATCTATTGTTTTTCAGTCGAATCTAGCTTGGATCGTTGTGGATGATCTCGGACGATTGTGGATGATCTCGTACAATTGGAGGCGATCCTGACTGTAGTTCAGATTGGGGGCAGTCCGAGTTTAGAGTTTGCATTTTCTTAGCTTTCTCTACATTTTTCATATTGTATTTCTGCACTATATTAATTTATTACATTTTTTGCATCTTGGAGTTCACCTCATTTAGCATAATCTCATGATAAAGTTAAGATCAATCATTAAATCTACTGCATTTCCTTATTTGTTATTGAAATCTATCATTTAAGGCATGTTTGTTGTTATTTCTATCATTATCCTCTACTTCTGCATTTGCATATTTGGTATTTTGTGTCTGTTTTTGTGATTGTAGGTTTCTGACAAATTCGTCAGATTTTAGATGATTATGTCTGATTTTAGACGACCTTCTATGATTTGGGACGATCCCGAGAAATATCAGACGATCACATACAAATTGAGATGATCTGAACTGCTACAAGACTCAGAATCTTCATCAGACATCCAGAATCAGGTATGACACCTTCTAGTTAGCATATTCTCTGTTATTTGCATTCATTTTTGCTTTTTGTATTCATTTAAGTCAACATTGGCATATAGAATAGTTTAGATTCATATTTGGCCACACTTAGGAGTTGAATGATTAAAGCACAAAATGAACACATCAAACTCACTATCAACCTAGGCATGGAAACTGCCATTCAAAAGTTTCCTGGTGAACCCACCATCCGTCAAAAATTCACCCTTATACCCCTCCATCGAGAGGCGGGACCTTTAAAGGGCCTCTCATTCCAAGGTATTGTCCCATCCTTTTCACATCCCCCTTTTGGGCATGGATCCTATAGCCTGAAGGTAAGGGTGAAAAAAATTTGGAGCGATACAATCATCGATAAATTGATTTGACAAAAATATAATTGGCATTGTATCATTTTGATTCCCTAAGAAGGCTTTTACAACCTGATTACTCCATGGGATAGAAATGTGCAATTACTATTAATAGTTGCAATCATAAGCTGAACTAAGGCCTAGCCAAGTAATTAAATGCTCAAATCTAAATTTGTGCAGATAATTCATAATAATCAAGCAACCTCATCACTTTATTCATTGACATTACCCTCATCGACTCATCACTTGAGGGGGTAGTAATAATATCATAAATAATATCTATTTTTTCTCAGCAATGTTTGATCTCACAACGTATCTCAAAAGGAGCATCTGTAGACACCTAAAACGTGCCATGTCGAAGGTGACTACTCATATGGGACATGCTACAAGACCATATGGAAGATCTTAGATAGACTCCAAGATAGAGTAATTGTTCTAACCACTCAATTTGGGCTCCTTGGCCTAATCAGTCTGAACCACAGCTGAGACCTATGGTCTGTAGTCTGAACTACTGCTGACACCTATGATTCCTAGCCTAGATCGTAGCTGTTAGCTGCGGTCTAAACTAAATTTCAGTTGGCCTTCATCTGAGCCAAATCGATTGTAATAATCATTTGATCTAGAATAAGGTAGTTGAAGGATGGAAGATTCTAGAGGCTTCCAATCCAACTGTCCCAAATACCTCTTCTTGATATTGGATTCTCCATGAAGCCACCCCTAGCCCTTGGGTAGTCCTATAAGTACCCCTCAAAATTAGGGTAAACAAAGGAAGCAAGCATTAGAGATCGAATCAATGAAGCCCTGTCGAATTGTGGACTCACTTGAGTGCATTGAGATAGAGTGTTGTTATCCAATTGTGAACAAATTGAGCATCATGTCAATTCATGCCATGGATGCCTTAAGGAGCTAGAACACCAAGAAATGCTAATTTGGGCAAACATAGGCCCAATTATGGAATTAAACCACCAAAACTATCATAGGACATTGAGGCAACCCTTGATCATTAATTTGACAAGGAGGATCAAGCCCACAAACCTAGATTTGGAGGGCAAAACCACTTGATTGCTTATCATGGCTGACAGTCATGGTGTACAGTGCAGACCACTCATTAGAGTTGCGGTTTGCAACAAGTGATAGATCTCCTTACTATTTTTGTTTCAGTATCCTTAATTAGGTTATATTAGTAATTTTAATGGTTTCTTTGATAGTTTAGAGACTCTTATTGGCTTAATTAGGGATTATAATAATTTTACTTCATCATAGCAAGTAGGACATCAATGGCTTATTTTCATGATATCTTGTTTCATTCCATGCAACTGATTTAATAGATAGATAGTTGTACCTTCTACTTTCATGTTTCTAACAATCTTTATGAATCTTGCACAAGTTTAATATGTTTTATCCATATTATTGATTTCATATTTGTTATGGCATATTTATACATATTTTCCTCATAGGGCCTCATCATGAGAGGCTACCTATTTGTTTAATACTTTTGTATTGTTTATTGACCACAAGAAAGCAGGTTCAAAGGAGATTCAATTATCAAATTCCTTCCTAAATGCAAAGAAGAGGGTCAACTCCACCCTAGAGTAGTTTGTGACTATTTAGAGAGCATTAGTATTGTGCCTACCCCATTGGGGGCTTTGTAATTGTATCAATTGTATCAAAATTTGGGTGATACTAAGAGGCACATTATTTTAAGTGAGATTCATTTTCAATATTAATAAAAGAAATATCCATTTTCTCATTATATGCAATCTTGTATTATTTTATGCTTTTTTATGTTGGTTTCGATTGATGTATTAGTTAGGTGCATTGCTTTTTGGATAGGCCATGAGGATATGAGGAGGGGGGGGGGGGGGGGGGGGGTCGTGGGTTTGTTGTAGCTTATGGGCATTTTGGCACACCTATATGTACCCTTTTGACACACACACACACACACACACACACACACACACATATATGACTTTTGAGACTCATTACATTTGCATATTTTTGTTTTTTATGTTTATGAGATGCATATGGATGCAATGTTTATATATGTGATGTTGATTTAATGCTATATGGTATGATGTATTGATGACATATACTAGCTAGCTGATGGATGTATGGCTAGATACTATGATCTAGATGTGTAGATAGACTACTATGTATGCATATATGGATGCAACAATTTTTGTAAAATGCATGTTTTATTTTGATTTAATTGTGCACATCTAATTTATGTGTTATGATATGATGAATGCAAATGTATGTAATGCATTATTTACATGATGTGATCTAATGTAAATGAACATGTATACTTTAATCACTTAAAACATAAGGAATGAATTCAATATGAGTTAAAAATCTAATGTATGACACCACAAAATGTATAACAATTATGAATGAAAATGTTAAATATTATCATAATAATTAATCATTTTAACATCCATATATGGAATGATGTGATATGATGTGTTTTTTCCCTTTATAAGGTTTTGTAAGTTAAAATATATGTACAAAATAGTCAGTGGTCGTCTAAATATCATTGTTGATATATATCCAGTATCTATTCTATGTTATGAACACCCTTTAATAAAAAAAATATCATAAACATAAATTGATAGTTGAGTGATTGATGTGGCTTGTTGCTATTTGGGAATTTTTGAGGTTTTCCATGAGACTCAAACACCCTAGATGACTTATCAAAAGTTGTATAATAACTATACTAGACTTTTGAAAGATAAAATTGTTGTAATGAAGACCAAGATATTCATTATCCCTATGTGTGCAAATGAATATATTAGATGAGACATGAGACTACCTCATTTCCAGGCGGGATTCATTCAGCCCATTGTTGTAATGAGGATCACCAAATATCCACCTTGATCCTAGGTTTGGATGCAGTTTGACTAGACCACTAGGCAATACAGGCCACCTAAAGCTAGCTCATTTATAAATTGCTTAGACCTACCCCAATGTCAGGTGAGATTCATTCAACCCATTGTTGTATTGGGTATCACCCTATGGTTTTCAATTATTGACCATTCTAGGGATTCAAGCTCTTCACCCCCTTATTTTCTTCAATTTTATTGGGATACTTTCTCATATATAGTGATAAAAATCACTATTTATTTTGTATTTTTGTTTTTCTTTTGTTTTGAGCAAGGGATTTTGATTTGATTTTGGGATTTTTCTCCTTTTTGTAAGCAAGGTATTTCTTGGGTAGGGGAAAACTTGTCCTTTTCCCAATGATCCACACTCTAGACCATTCACCTCAAAAAATGAGCAAGTACAAAACCTTTCACTTAAGGTGACTAGGACCACTTTTTAGTGTTCATATTTCCTTGTCCTAATTAGGATTGTTAATATGTTTTATTAGTGATGGTATTTTGATATACTAAGTGCTATCAAAATTAGACCTCATATCCAAAAGCAAATATATATTTCTATAAAATCTAAGAAGACCACTAGGTATGACTAAATGACTAGAAAACCCTAGTATATTCCTCATAGCAATAGGAGGGGTTGTGTTGAAAAACAACAATTACTCACAAGGGTGATGGATGATGATGATGCATGATTGAAATACAAACATGGTGTTATTTATAAGATTGCAAACACAACCTATCCTAGATGGATGGAAATGTCTAATGCAATGCAATTAAATGAATGCAAGTGCAAAAATAAAATGCATGATGCAAATGTTTTTTGAATTTTGATGTTTTGCAATGTTTTTGAATTTTATTGCTTTTTGAATGTTTTTGAATTTTTGATTATTTTGAATGTTTTTGAATTTTTTAATTTTATTTGAATGTTTTTAAATTTTGAATTTATGTTTGGAACACCTTAAGATGAATAATGTTGAGAGGTTAAGGATTTTCAACACCTTCAAGCGATGTTAGGTGATACGTTCCAGGTCTTATCTTTTCGGAGATGATATATGGACCTCACCAATTGGCCGTAAATTTATCTCGTAAGTGCGATGGAAAGTTTGAGTTTTTTTGGTTCTCTTTCAGTACAAGATCACCAAATTTTAAAGTCTCTCAAGTTGAATTTATTATTGTAAGATCGTTTTAGGTATTCTTGATAAACATGAAGATGCTCAAGGGAATTCACACGATGTTCATCAAGATGTGTTAGTTTGTCGAGATAAGCTTGTTGCGTAGTGTCATCATCGATGAACTCTTTCAATGTGATGCACAAGGTTGGAATTTCCAACTCTAAGGGAATAATGGCCTCAGTGCCATATACTAGCGAAAATAGGGTTGCCCTAGTGGGTATCCATATACTAGTCATGTAAGCCCATAATACAAGTGGTAGCTGGATATGCCAATATTTATGGTTTTCTTGAACAATATTTTTCAATATGGCTACCATAGTCTTGTTTGAAGCCTCAGCTTACCCATTTTCCTATGGATAGTATGGATTCACAAAAATATGTTGTATATTGTACTTGGATTTCAAAGCCCTCATAGTTTTGTTTTTAAATGATGTTCCATTATTCGAGATTATTTTGGATGGTATCCCAAAACGACTAATGATATTGTGAAGTATGAACTTTGCAATACATTCTCCTATTGTCGTTGTAAAAAGGATTGCTTCCACCCATTCTTTAAAATACTTAGTAGCCATTATAGTAAATGTATGCCAACCTAATTATGGGGGAGAGATATTACCAACTAGATCTAAACCCCACTGAGCAAATGGACAAGCCACCTGAATGGGTTGTAAGGCTTGTGATGGTAAGTGCGTAAGATTAGCATGATGCTGACATTTAATGCATTTTTTTACATACACGATGTTCAATACTTCTTCATAGTAGGCCAATAATAACCCATTCGAAGGATGTGCTTGATGATGGCCATGCCGTTGAAATAGCCACTACACGTACCGTCATGAGCTTGTGAGATTACCCAAGATGATTCTTGGAGCTCAAAACAATGAAGGAGAACTCCATCGTAGCTTCAATGGTACAAGATGTCTCCTAGAAATACATACTTTGTCACTTTCTATTTGAATGTGTATTTCATGGCATGTGAAAACCCCTAAGGTATTAAACCAAACTTAAGGAAGTCATGTAATTATGACATTCAATCTTGATAAGCTTTTGCATTGACTAATAAGATGAATTTTTATCCTTGTGGTTTGCTATGCATGAATGTAGACTAAGGTACAACCTTGTGGTGAATGGTGGTGTTGTAGACACTTCTAAACGGCCTTTTTTGGGGGCTTGGGGGTTTTTTTTTTTTTTTTTTGGTTTTGTTGGGGGGGGAGATTGAGGGGAGTAGGGGGGGGTTTGGGGGGGGGACCGGGGGGGGAATTGAGGTGGAGGGATTGCTTGATGTCATATCATGCTAGATAGGCTGATCTGCGTCCACATAGACTCTTTCATATGCCTTCATAATGAGACATAATCTTGGACTATCCCCTTAACTTGCATTAACTATGAGCAAGGAGTTCCCACCACTCATTTAGGGCCTTTTTTGGTGAGTATTTTTTTTGTTGTGGGATTGGTTGAGGAGGCCCTTGCATAGAACAATCCCTACACCAGCCCATTGACGCTCACTTGGAGCCAAGATCGACCATATCCTAGCTACTCAAGCCTAGAGTGGCCAGACCTTAGCCACTACAGATGATAGTGGCTAAGCCATAAGAAGTAGTTTTGCCAACAAACATGCCCAATATCAGGTGGAAGTGGTAGTCTACATGCAATAAAGGTGAGTGGGAGCGACTTTGCATTCCTTTTCATGACCAATTCACATAGGAGGCTTGAGTTTGCATTTAAAATTTAGTTAACTGACCTCCAAGCATAAAAAAAGGATAAAAGCTTCTCATGCTAATGACTAGTTCACATAGAAGACTCAAGTGGGTAGTTATATTTCAGTTAATTGGCCTTCAAACATAGATAAAGGACAAAATATTCTCATGCTAACTTACACTACACATGAGGAATTCATTCTTAGGGCTTGGACATAGACCTAGGGTTTCACACTATAAAAGTTGCAAGCCTAAGAGCACCAAGAGGAAAAGAGGGATATTAGATCATATCATAAAGAGAGACATATTTTTAAGGGGAGACTTTGAGACTCGGAGAGTTCAATTTGATATCACGTATACGATGAAGCTCTAATGAATTGAAAAGAATAACACCTACTATTTTGATATTAGATAAAGTCTTTAACCCATAACTTTGGGGTAAAGAGAGCAAGGTTTACCTTAGCAGTCATTGTATTGGATAGTGGCCTGTAGGTTTAGCTTAGGTTTTAGATATAGCTTCTTTTATTCTATTTCTTCATGTTTTCATATCATTAGCATAAATTTACATGATTTCATGGCATAGTTTCATCATATTTCCATTACATTCTTTTATTACTAACAACCTCATATGGGGAGGCAATCTCAGACACCTAAGTGTGTGTTGTTGTTTCATTTCTTATAGGGCCATAGGTTCATCGGACAAATATTACAACATACGAGAGCAAAAGGGATCCCTCTAGGAAAAAAACCTGGAGAAGGAGGCATATGTAAGCCCTCATACATTTCTATGTGTGGAACCGGGAAGCCTTTATAAGTGCACCACCTCTTCGCGGAAGGGGCACTCCTTACCTATTTGTAACTTATTGTATCCAAATGGGTATCCCTAAGAGGGACTGACATGTAACTAAGTTTCAATATCAATAAAGAGATCTATATTTGATATTTCATGTTATATGCTTTTTATTCTTATCTTCCATTTCATCTCTGGTTTTTAAATAACATTGCAAGTAGGGTTTAGAAAAGGGACTGGTGCATGCGTTCTCATGGTCGCTATAGATGGCGATCATGGTGGGACCACCACTAATTTTTCATTTTTTGCCAGAATACTAACTTAGTTTTATGTGCAAGTCTAGCCGCTCTAAGCTACAATGACCAAAAATTAGTCGCTCTGAGCTACAACGACCAATAGAGCTTAGCCACTCTGAGCTATAGTAGCCAAGAACCAATCGCTCTGGTCAACAGCGGCTAGAATTGGAGTACAGTAGAGGTCAAAACATAGACTCTTTGAGTTGGATCAAAGGTTGGTATAGCTTCTCTGATATTTTACAACTTTATGTCTGCTTCTGTGTGTCTAAAATAGAGAACCTAAAGCACATTTATGTTTGGAAATTGAAGTAATAAAAGAAGAAAGAATTAAGCATTTCACATATCTTAGATCTTCTTTTAAATTTTCCACTAGGCATTGCTAGGAACAATGGCTTATACCTAAAAATTTCACCCTAGAATCCAACGTGCTAGACATTGTATATTTTTTGCTTATTTTGAGGCCCTACTAGAGTCCATAGTTGCACAAGATATAGTGCGCTCATACAAATCATAGTAGTTCATGCATCTTTCTAAATATTGAAATGTATTTTTGCACATAGGCATATAGGAAATATTCATTAATGCTATATGATGCACTTGATGTTACACAATCTTAAAATGAACACCACACACGCACGTCTCATTTAAATATTAG
Organism: Wollemia nobilis; assembly: GCA_028583015.1. Classification (NCBI taxonomy): domain Eukaryota; kingdom Viridiplantae; phylum Streptophyta; class Pinopsida; order Araucariales; family Araucariaceae; genus Wollemia; species Wollemia nobilis. The sequence continues at coordinate 4,032 of JAQPPZ010000748.1, read as the reverse complement.
AGAGTTGGATTTCATCACCAACATTCAATTCAATCTAGTGACATTGGAATTCATCTCCTTCCACTAGTTTACCCCCTAGAGCTTCCTAGAAATGGATTGAGAAAATTACCTATAGCGACACTAAGTTACTTGTGCTCAAACTATCTCCCACTATTGGAACAATCATTGGTTCAGAGTGGAAGAGCTAGGCAAACCCTCCATTGGGTCTTCAGTGGTGTACCCTAGCTTCCTTTGAGAAAATTATGTTTGGCACGAGTGTATTTGATTGTCATTATGGATGAGTCTTCTCATTCTTAATCCAAGAACAATAGCAAAGAAATCGAAAGAGCAACACATTAAAACACATCAAATAGTATAGGGCACACTCAAATTAGTAATCAAGATAAACATTTTCTTGGTATTGTGTGGTTATTCCTAAATTACAACTCAAAAGATCAATTTATAAGACAACATGGTCAAAACAAGAAGTAATCACCCTCGATCTGATATCGAGGGAGAGACAGAAGCAACTCATACCCATAGGCGGAGTCATAGTAACATTGAAAAACCTACCCATAAGACCATGATACATAGATCTACGAGCCTAAGGGGTGATAAGTCAACCCTTGGGGAATCTCCTCGAGAAACCCCAAGTAAGGAACCACATCATGGAACAAAGTCACATAAAAAAAAGAGGCTTCACAACCATCCTCATCAAAGAGACATGAGGGGACCTCAAGGGCCTCCTCTAAACACATAGAAACATCTCAAAGACGTGAGGAAGCTTCAAGGGCTTCCTCCTCACATGGAAATAAATAAGGTTCTAAAACCCATTCTTCACATAGGGATGACGAGACTGCTACATCTCCATCCACATGGAGAAAACATGTTACCACAAAACCCTCTTCATCAAGAAGGAAAACAAGAATTGCAACACCTCAAGACTCACAAGAAACATATGAAATAGGTCTACCTACTGAAGGGTAGGAAACTAGAGCTACATCTAGCCATGGGAATCAAATAGAAGAAACCCTTCACATAAAAGGAAATATTCCCATAGACTATGACCTCATAGGAGTAAATGGCACCCCATGGGACCAGCCATATAAAATAAGATAGCTAGACGGGTTGGATCGATTTCCTACTCAACCAACTCAAAGAACTATAGCTACTAAGAACTCTACATCTAGAAGCTCACGAATTGTGACTTCTAAACATACCTCCCAGTCTAGGGGTACCTCAGAGTGACCCCATAGAAGATGCGTGGATTCTGATCATAGGGATACTCAACAGTACACTAAAAAAGTCACAATAACTAGCAAGAGTATAGATACAACAGAAACCCCCTCGAGGAATCTGTGAGTCAAGACAACAATAACAAAGTCAGATAAACATGAGTCTTCTATAATAGCACAAACTGATCAAATGAGGCCATTAGAAAATACATTACGTAAGGATCGAGAGCTAGTGGAATCTCTCGAACAAGAGAAACAAAGAGAAAGACTCTTGTGCCAACATGAGCAGCGCTTAAGAGAGCAAGCTGAGTGGCTAGCTCTTAATAATTTATAGGCAAATAGTGGTGACCACCAAAGAACAAGATATGTTGACTCACCTAAGGAGAGGCACACTAGACAAGATAGCCCATAATGAAACACCCCACAAAATCATGAACGAAATCCAACTAATGGGGGAAGGGCAAACATAACAAACCAGGATCACAATCTTGGGTCCCCTCATAGGAGGGAGGAAAATGGAATGAATCAATTGGATAGAGAGTTATCTCCATTTCCACTATGGGTAGGCCTACAAGAGGAGTAAATCCGTGCATCAAAGGCATTTCAAAAGCTTGCTAAAAATATGAAAACCTTTGAGAAACAAGAGGCAGCTGGGAACTCACCAACATTGAGCAAAATACACAATCAACCATTATTCCCATAAATCCCTAGCCCTCCATATCCTAAGAACTTTGAGATGCCTAGGTTAGAAAATTTTAAGGGTGAAGAGGATGCACAACATGTCACCAATTTTATCAATGCTTGTTTTCATATTGAAGACAATGATGCTCTCATGTTAAGAACATTCATAATGACATTCTCAGGTGTTGCCACTCAATGGTTCAATCAACTACCTAAGCACAACATAACCAACTTTGACCAACTAGTAAACGCATTCATAAAGTATTTCTCCTTTGGTGCTAAGAAGAAGGTGAACCTTTTAGACCTAGCCAACTTGAAATAATATGATGATGAGCTAGTAATGGATTAAGGGAATAGATGGAGAAAAGTCATGGTAAAATTATCATTCTCCATTCCCATCGAAGATATCATTCTCATGTTCACCAAAAGTTGCTCTAAACATATCTCCCTCTTGCTACAACTCCAACAGTATCCTTCGTTTGAGGAATATTTGGCACATGCCAAGCTCATCAAAGAGATAAAAGTAGATGAGAGAACCATTAAACTCTAAAACAAAATGCAGTGGAACAAGAATAGTAAGAATGACAAGTACAAGTAGAAGTAGGGCAATCCTACTCCAGTAAATCAAGTCATATTAGCTACACCCAAGGATGGGGGTGCACAACAACCCCAAAACTATCAAGCACATCCCCCGCTAGCTAACTACGACCAAAAGAACAATCAGGGAAGAAATCGAGAATGCAAGTTGCCTCATTATTTCACGCCTCTGAAATAATCAATGCAATCAATCTTTAATCAGTTGAGAAGGGCTATGAGGATCAGATTTCTTGATATACCTATTATAGATCCCAACCATCCTAAGCCAAAAGGATATAGGGAAGATCAATTTTTCCCTTATCATAGAGATACAGGGGCATGACATTGAGGCTTACGTCGGGTTTAAGCATAAAGTGCAAAACATGATTGAGGTGGGAGAACTCAAAGTTGAAAATCCACTGGCTCCCGATAACAAAGACATGGGCATATACAAAAACCCATTGCCCAATCATGAGGCTCCTCAAGAGCAAGGGGCCCAAGTCAATCAGGTTTGAGCTGATATACCTACCCATGGATGCATTGGGATGGTTGAGATTATTAAAATAGCAACAAGGATTAGGTGGTATGGTCAACCACAACCATCTACAGCTCCCATTAACATCCCAACTACCCCTAGGCAAAGGCAAGACAACCTTCCAGGTCCACCAATGCGACATGTGGTAACTATTCGGAGTAGATTGGAGAAAAACCTACAGATGACTCCAACTAAGTTATCCATCTATGATCTCATAAAAAATTCTCCAAAGCATAGGGAGACTCTAATGGAGATTTTAAGAACAATTGAGGTCCAACCACAAGATTTGAATGCATTCACTCACTTTGTGGGACAAGTGCAAGAATGCTAGGAACCTGTAATCCGATTCTATGATCATGAGATTAAGATAATTTTTGCTACCTTACTAGACCCTCCACTAAACATTATAGCGGCCATCAATAACTTACCTTTCAATAGGGTCTTGGTCGATATAGGTTCATTGATAAACATCATCACAACAATTACAATAGAGCACCTCAAGATCCCCAAGACTAATATCATTCCAAGAGCTTACACATTGAGATATTTTAATGATGCTTTATGCAATACTATGGGAATGATAGTCCTACCCATAAATATGGGGCACAAGACCATCCCCATGATGTGTCATGTCTTGGAAGGAGCTATGCAATACAAAATCCTCTTAGGGCACCCTTGGATAAGGTCCATGAAGTGTGTGCCTTCGATCTTGCACCAGTGTGTCAAGTATGTGCATGAGACCAAAGTCTATGTGGTTCTGGCTAATGAAGAGCCTTTTAAATATGTCAATCAAGTGGAAATTTTAGGAGAATTTATGATCCCTTCTACTCACCTATATATGGCACCTTCATCCCCAACCACACAAGGGGATAACAAAGACAAAGGGGTAAGAAAATACCCATGCACATCAACACCTCCTAGTGCACTCAAGATATTCAATGCTTCTAAAGTACCATCAATGTCAAAACCAAAAGATAATCAGAAGCTAAAGGCACCCTTAGTTAAGGAAGAAAGGCCCAAAGAAGT
>JAQPPZ010000743.1:0-157014 GCA_028583015.1 Wollemia nobilis | reverse complement strand
TTTCGTGGGCCAAAGCAAAGAGAAATAGGAGAGAGAAAAAGATGTCGCGATTTCGTGACATGTTTCATTTTCGCGGGCCAAAGCAAAGAGAAAGAGGAGAGAGAAAAATATGTCGCAATTTTGCGACATGTTTCATTTTCGCGGACCAAAGCAAAGACAAAGAGGAGAGAGAAAAAGATGTCGCGATTTCGTGAGATGTTTCATTTCTGTGGACCAAAGCAAAGAGAAAGAGGAGAGAGAAAAAGGTGTCGCGATTTCGCGACATGTTGCATTTTCACGGTCCGAAGCGTAGAGAAAATGCAAGGAGGAAAAAGTGTTGCGATTTCGTGACATGTAGCATTTTCGCAGTCCAAAGCGAAGATGAAGGCAGAAAAGGAAAATTGTCACGATTTCGTGACATGTCGCGTTTTCGTGACTTGAAAAAAGCAGGAAGGCCGAGAAGAAAAAGTGTCGCGATATCGCGACATATCACATTTTCGCGACCCGAAGGCAAGAGAAAGAGCAAAGGAGAAAAAGTGTTGCGATATCGCGACATGTCACATTTTCGTGACTAACGAAGGAGAGGGAAAGTAAGAAGGCAAAAGTGTCATGATATCGCGACAAAATTAAAGAGAAAGAGTACGGAGGCGAAAGTGTCATGATATCGTGACATGTGTTTTTGTGGGTACATGCCAAGAAAAGCAGCAAGGAGGCAAAAGTGTTGCGATATAGCGACATGTTGTGTTTTTGCAGGTACAAGCCAAGAAGAGGACAAAGAGGCAGAAGTGTCACGATTTTGTGATAGATTACTTCGGCGTGAGCTAAGAAGAGAAACCAACCGAAAGAAGATATGTGACAGTTATCTGAAGTCGATACAATAGTTACAGGTGCAGTTACAGAAGAAGTCGATACGATAGTTACAGGTGTAGTTACAGGAGAAGTCGGTACGACAGTTACAGGTGTAGTTACAGAGAAAAGTTTATAAAAAGAGATCTACGTGTAGAATTACATTGCTAAAAAAATGCTGAAGAGTGTCTGTCATAAGAGAGAGTTAAGGAGAGCCGAGAGAGCAATAGACCAGACAGGGTCTTGTATAAGCGAAGGCATTTTTATGTCAATCTTATAGTTTCAAAATTACAGTCTGAGTTGGTGCTTGGAATCAGGGGTTGGTGCTCCTTTCTGTTGGTGCAGATAAATCAAGGGTTGGTGCTCCTTTCTGTTGGTGCAGATAAACCAAGGGTTGGTGCTCCTTCCAGTGGGTGCTGGTGAATTGTTTGTAAAATTTTTAATTTGCAAATACTAGATTTGGATGGGAGTCCAAGCAGTCATTTTTGAGGAGTAGCCAAATTGGTGAACCTCGTTACATCGTGTGTTGTGGAATTCTCTCTTGTTATACTTGCTTTATCTGAGTTTAAGTTTTCATTGTTTCAGAATTAAGAGTTGTAGATTTGAATTTAAATAGCTACACTGATTCACCCCCCCCTCTCAGTATCATTGTGAAAAAATTAATTGGTATCAGAGCCAAGTTCCTGAATAAGCTTAATCGGCTAAGGTGATCTTGGAAGTAAGACAATGGCAGGTGGTGAAGGATTCTCATCAAACAAAGCACCGTTATTTGATGGAACTAATTACACATTTTGGAGACTTAGAATGTAGACATATCTATGCGCTTTGGGATATGACATTTGGGAGTCAGTAGATAGTGGATACTCAATATCCATCACTCCTCCAATCGATGTTGACGGTAAGAAACTGTTTGAGAATAACTCTAAAGCAAAGAATGCTATAATGTGTAGTTTAGTGGACAGCGAACTGATAAATATTATGAGTTGTAAAATGGCAAAAGACATGTGGGATAAACTAAGGAGCATTCATGAAGGAGACAGAAAGATCAAGGAGGCCAAGTTACAAACGCATCGAGCCCAGTTCGAAGCATTAAAAATGAATGACGATGAGAACATAGAGGCATACATGCGAGAGTTAATGGAATCATTAATGCGATTAGAGGACTCGACGAGGAAATAGAAGATGCAGTCATAGTGAAAAAGGTACTAAGATCTCTTCCCCAAAGATTTTATTGTAAAGTTTCAGCAATAGAAGAAGCTAAAGATCTAAATATTTTTAGTATGGATGAGATGCATGGTTCTCTAACTGCATATGAGATGAGAATAAGAAAAACTAAACCCACAGATAGAGAAGCTGCTTTTAAAGCACATAGAAGTACAAAAGCAAAACAAAAATTCGAGGAAGAAGAGACATCAGATGAAACGGAAGAAAACTTTGTTTGGAAACTAATAAAGGGAAAAGGAAAATATAGAGGAAAGCTACCATTTAAGTGTTTCAACTGTGGAGGCATTGTGCACTTTGCAGTTAAATGTCCACTCAATGAGAAAAACAAAAATGATGAATGTTCACACCAAGAAAGAAGTGATTGGAAGAAGAAATCAAATTTTAGAAAAGGCAACTTCAAGAAGAAAAGTTTCATATCCAAGAATTTCAGTCCTTCAGAAGACATCTCTGGTGAGGATTCTGAAGAATAAATCGGTGAAGCTCTTTTTATGGCATTCAAAGAAGAAAAAATAGAAGAAAAACTTGAGGTCGAGGTCTGAAGTAGATCCGGAAGGTGAGCTGATCGCTGCACTTAAAGAGCTGAGTATAGAAAGGAAAAAGAATAAGAAATTTTCAAGAAAATTTGAGAATGCCAATGAGATCATAACTAGATTGAAAGTACAGATAGACGAATCTAAGAAAATATCTGAATATATCGAAGTATAATTAATCGTGAAAATAGATGAGTGCAACAAGTTAGAAGAAGAGATTGTTGGATTAAAGATGCAGCTAGAAGAGATGAATCAAAAGGTGAGATGTTATCACAAAATTGAAGAAAGTTCAGTAAAGTTGGACAAGATTATAAATAGCCAAAGGACTACAGGCATCAAATTTGGTTTGGGCTTCATTGAAAGAGAATCATCAAATGGATCCAAGGCCATAACTATAGATCCCATAAAGAATGAAGATAAGATCAAGATTGGTCAAGAAAAAATGAATCATGCTAAAGAAAGCAACAATGCCAGGCACGAGAGGAGTATTGACAATGATGAATTCACCAATGTCACTCATCAAAGGAGAAGAGAATTTGTGGCTCCTACTACAAAATGGCAAAAAAAATTACCCAGGTTCACTCATTTCTTTTTTGGTTATTGTTTTAAATGCAATGGTTATTGACATAAGATTGTAGATTGTAATTATAATGTAGGACAAAGGAATTTTGTCAGTAGAAATATTTTTTCACCTTTGATGGATTATGCAGTAGAATGTTTTAACTGTCATAATTTTGGGCACATTGCAAGAAATTATCGACGTACATTCGCAGCAAATAAACATCAGGGAAGATAATTTCAATCAAATGGTTTGAGAAAAAATAGAAGATTTCTCGAAAAACATATACAGGCTACTTTCAAAGAAAAATCAAAACAAGTGACCAGAACTGTAATCAAACCAGAGTGGAAAGAAAAGGAGCGACTCAAGGAAGAAAAGGAATCCTTGATTGTACAAACAACATTTAAAGCACAGAACAAATCTACACCATGGATACTTGATAATGGGTGCTCCAATCACATGACAGGTGACAAAAAAAAATTTGAGAAGTTACAGAAGTATGAAGGTGGTTTTGTAAAATTCGGAAATAATGATGGAGCGGAGATAGTTGTCAAAGGATCGGTTAAGATCAGTGACAGAAAAATAAAGTCAAAAGAAGTCTTGTTTGTGATTGGTCTGAAGCATTACTTGTTAAGTGTAAGTCAGATTTGTGATAGAGGTCATGAAGTAATTTTTAAAAAGCAGGGTTGTGAAGTCAGAACAACAAACTGTGGAAAGTTGATAGCAACTAGATCAAGGACATCTGACAACCTGTATACTCTCTCAGATACTTCAGAAGGAGCATGGTTGATTGGAAATGAAAAGAAAAATTGGTTGTGGCACAAGAGGCTCGGTCATATCAGCTTTGACAATTTAGTAAAAATTAGCTCAAAATGGGCAGTGAGAGATATTCCCACCATTGGCAAACCATTAAATAGCATTTGTGCTTCATGCCAAAATGGGAAGCAAACTAGAGCCACATTTAAAACAAAAGAGTACTTCACAAGCAAACCTTTAGAACTAATACATACTGATTTATGTGGACCCATGAGAACACAAAGCATAAATGGTGACAAATACTTTATGTTGTGCATAGATGATTATTCCAAGATGACATGGGTACTATTTTTGAAGCTTAAATCAGATGTCTTTGAGATGTTCAAGATTTTCAAAAACCAAGTTGAGAATCAAACAGGAAAAAGCATTAAATGTTTAAGAACAAATAGAGGAGGAGAGTTCATTTCAGAAGAGTTTGCAGAGTACTATGAAAAGTATGGGATTAAGAGATAATTTTCAATAGCAAGGACACCTCAGCGAAATGGTGTGGTAGAAAGAAAGAACAGGACAGTGCAGGAAATGGCACGGACTATGTTAACTGAGAGCAAAATAGTAGAAAGATTTTGGAAAGAGGCAGTCCATACTATGGTATACATCCAAAATAGGTTCATGTTAAGGACACATGAAAGCAAAACTCCGTATGAGCTATGGTTCGGTTAAGTTGGATTTTGTCCCAACTACATGGTGCTCCTTCTAGTGGGTGCTGGTAAATTGTTTGTAAAATTGTTATTTTGCAAAGACTGGATTTGGATGGGAGTCCAAGCAGTCATTTTTGAGGAGTAGCCAAATTGGTGAACCTCGTTACATCATGTGTTGTGGAATGCTCTCTTGTTATACTTACTTTATCTGAGTTTAAGTTTTCATTGTTTCGGCATTAAGAGTTGTAGATTTGAATTTAAATAGCCACACTGATTCACCGCCCCTCTCAGTGTCATTGTGAAACTATCAATTGGTATCAGATCCAAGTTCCTGAATAAGTTTAATTGGCTAAGGTGATCTTGGAAGTAATATAATGGCAGGTGGTGAAGGATTCTCATCAAACAAAGCACCGTTATTTGATGGAACTAATTACACATTTTGGAGACTCATAATGCAGACATATCTATGCACTTTGGGATATGATATTTGGGAGTCAGTAGACAGTGGATACTCAATATCCATCACTCCTCCAACCGATGCTGTCGGTAAGAAACTATTTGAGAATAACTCTAAAGGAAAGAATGCTATAATGTGCGATTTAGTGGACAATGAACTGATAAAGATTATGAGTTGTAAAATGGCAAAAGACATGTGGGACAAACTAAGGAGCATTCATGAAGCAGATGACAAGATCAAGGAGGCCAAGTTACAAATGCATCGAGCCCAGTTCGAAGCATTAAAAATGAATGACGATGATAACATAGAGGCCATTTCGAGTTAATGGAATCATTAATGCGATTAGAGGACTCGACGAGGAAATGGAAGATGCAGTCATAGTGAAAAAGGTACTAAGATCTCTTCCCCAAAGATTTGATTCTATAGTTTCAGTAATAGAAGAAGCTAAAGATCTAAATATTTTTAGTATGGATGATATGCATGGTTATCTGATTGCATATAAGATGAGAATAAGGAAAACTAAACCCACATACAGAGAAGCTACTTTTAAAGCACATAAAAGTATAAAAGCAAAACAAGAATCCGAGGAAGAAGAGACATCAGATGAAATGGAAGCAAACTTTGTTCGAAAACTAATAAGGGGAAAAGGAAAATACAGAGGAAAGCTACCATTTAAGTGTTTCAACTGTGGAGGCGTTGGGCACTTTGCAGCTAAATGTCCACTCAATGAGAAAAACAAAAGTGATGAAGGTTCACACCAAGAAAGAAGTGACTGGAAGAAGAAATCAAATTTTAGAAAAGGCAACTTCAAGAAGAAAAGTTTCATATCCAAGAATGTCAGTCCTTCAGAAGACAGCTCTGGTGAGGATTCTGAAGAACAAATCGGTGAAGCTCTTTTTATGGCATTCGAAGAAGAAAAAACAGAAGAAAAACTTGAGGTTGAGGCTGAAGTAGATTTGGAAGGTGAGCTGATCGCTGCACTTAAAGAGCTAAGTATAGAAAGGAAAAAGAATAAGAAAGTTTCAAGAAAATTTGAGGATGCCATGAGATCATAACCAGCTTGAAAGCACAGATAGATGAATCTAAGAAAATATCTGAAGATATCGAAGTACAATTAACCGTGAAAATAGATGAGTGCAGTAAGTTAGAAGAAGAGATTGTTGGATTAAAGATGCAGCTAGAAGAGATGAATCAAAAAGTGAGATGTTATCACAAAATTGAAGAAAGTTCTATAAAGTTGGACAAGATTATAAATAGCCAAAGGACTACGAGCATCAAATTTGGTTTGGGCTTCATTGAAGGAGAATCATCAAATGGATCTAAGGCCATAACTGTAGATCCCATAAAGAATGAAGATAAGATCAGGATTGGTCAAGAAAAAATGAATCATGCTAAAGAAAGCAACAATGTCAGGCATAAGAGGAGTATTGACAATGATGAATTCACCAATGTCACTCATCAAAGGAGAAGAAGATTTGTGGCTCCTACTACAAAATGGCAAAAACCATTACCCAGGTTCACTCATTTCTTTTCTGGTTATTTTTTTAAATGCAATGGTTATGGACATAAGATTGCAGATTGCAAGTATAATGTAGGACAAAGGAATTTTGTCAGTAGAAATGTTTTTTCACCTTTAATGGATTATGCAGTAGAATGTTATAACTGTCATAATTTTGGGCACATTGCAAGAAATTGTCGAATTACATTCGCAACAAATAAACATCAAAGAAGACAATTTCAATCAAATGGTTTGAGACAAAATAAAAGATTTCTCGAAAAACATGTATAGGCTAATGACAAAGAAAAGTCAAAACAAGTGACCAGAACTGTAATCAAACCAGAGTGGAAAGAAAAGGAGTGACTCAAAGCAAACCTTTAGAACTAATACATACTGATTTATGTGGACCCATGTGAACGCAAAGCATAAATGGTGACAAATACTTTATGTTGTGCATAGATGATTATTCTAGGATGACATGGGTACTATTTTTGAAGCTTAAATCAGATTTCTTTGAGATGTTCAAGATTTTCAAAAACCAATTTGAGAATCAAAAAGGAAAAAGGATTAAATGTTTAAGATCAGATAAAGGAGGAGAGTTCATTTCAAAAGATTTTGCAGAGTACTGTGAAAAATATGGGATTAAGAGACAGTTTTCAGCAGGAAGGACACCTCAGCAGAATGGTGTGGTAGAAAGAAAGAATAGGACAGTGCATGAAATGGCACAAACTATGTTAACTAAGAGCAAAATAGCAGACTAATTTTGGAAAGAGGTAGTCCATGTTGTGGTATACATCCAAAAATAGGTGCATGTTAAGGACACATGAAAGAAAAACTCCGTATGAGCTGTGGTTCGGTAAAAATGCAATAGCAAGATACTTTAAAGTTTTTGGCAGCAAGTGTTACATCAAAAGAACTGAAGATAATCTTGGTAAGTTTGAAGATAGAGCTGATGAAGGTATCTTTCTTGGCTATTCAACAAAAACCAAAGCCTATACATGCTACAACAAGAGACTAAAGAAAATTATGGAGAGTGCTGATGTTAAAGTTGATGAAGGTAGGGAACGAGAAATTAGTTATGAAGAAAACTATCCAATTTATGAAGAGATTATTGAAGCAGATGAGGAAGTGGAAACAGAAAAAAAACAAAAAACTAACTCATATGATTTAAGTAGTGTTTCAGAAGAGGAAGAAAACAAAAAATTCAAAATAGGCAGCTAGCAGAAAAATCATCCTAGAGAACAAATAATTGGAGATCCCACAGTTGGTGTTCAAATAAGAAGAAGAGTAGTAAGTAATTACTCTCTATTATCCAACATTGAGCCCAAAAATATTGTTGAAGCAAGCAAATATGAAAGTTTGATGACAAAAATAAATGAAGAATTAGATCAGATTGAGAAAAACAAAACCTGGGAGTTAGTACCAAGACCTGCAAACAAAAATATAATCGATACTAAATGGGTTTTTCGAAACAAATTGAATGAAGATGGACAGATAGTCGAAAATAAATCAAGATTGGTCTGTAAAGGCTATGCACAAGTTGAAGGTATTGAATTTGAAGAAACCTTTGCACCGATGGCTAGACTTGAAGCAATTAGAATGTTTCGGCTTTAGCAGTTCACAAGAATTTCAAAGTTTATCAAATGGACGTGAAATCAGCATTTCTAAATGGAAAACTTGAAGAAGAGGTCTATATTGAGCAGCCAGATGGCTTCCAACTCGGTGATAATCCCAATTTCGTCTACAAGTTAAAAAAAAACACGGTGAGAATACGAGAATTACATTGCTGAAAAAAGGTTGAAGAGTGTGTGCCGTAAGAGAGCATTAAGGAGAGCCGAGAGAGCAATAGACCAGATAGGGTCTTGTATAAGCGAAGGCATTTTTATGTCAATCTTATAGTTTCAAAATTGCAGTCCAAGTTGGTGCTTGGAATCAGGGGTTGGTGCTCCTTTCTGTTGGTGCAGATAAATCAGGGGTTGGTGCTCCTTTCTGTTGGTGCAGATAAATCAGGGGTTGGTGCTCCTTCCAGTGGGTGCTGGTAAATTGATTGTAAAATTGGTATTTTGCAAAGGCTAGATTTGGACGGGAGTCCAAGCAGTCATTTTTGAGGAGTAGCCAAATTGGTGAACCTCGTTACATCGTGTGTTGTGGAATGCTCTCTTGTTATACTTGCTTTATCTGATTTTAAGTTTTCATTGTTTTGGCATTAAGAGTTGTAGATTTGAATTTTAAAATAGCTACACTGATTCACCCCCCCCTCAGTGTCATTGTGAGACTAACAATTGGTATCAAAGCCAAGTTCCTGAACAAGCTTAATCGGCTAAGGTGATCTTGGAAGTGAGACAATGGCAGGTGGTGAAGGATTCTCATCAAACAAAGCACCATTGTTTGATGAAACTAATTACGCATTTTGGAGACTCAGGATGCAGACATATCTGTGTGCTTTGGGATACGACATTTGGGAGTCAGTAGACAGTGGATACACAATACCCACCACTCCTCCAACCGATGCTGTCGGTAAGAAACTATTTGAGAATAACTCTAAAGCAAAGAATGCTATCATGTGCGGTTTAGTGGACAACGAACTGATAAAGATTATGAGTTGTAAAATGGCAAAAGACATGTGGGACAAACTAAGGAGCATTCATGAAGGAGACGACAAGATCAAGGAGGCCAAGTTACAAACGCATCGAGCTCAGTTCGAAGCATTAAAAATGAATGACGATGAGAACATAGAGGCATACATGCTGAGAGTTAATGGAATCATTAATGCGATTAGAGGACTCGGCGAGGAAATGGAAGATGTTGTCATCGTGAAAAAGGTACTAAGATCTCTTCCCCAAAGATTTGATTCTAAAGTTTCAGCAATAGAAGAAGCTAAAGATCTAAATACTTTTAGTATGGATGAGATGCATGGTTCTTTGACTGCATATGAGATGAGAATAGGAAAAACTAAACCCACAGACAGAGAAGCTGCTTTTAAAGCACATAAAAATATAAAAGCAAAACAAGAATCCGAGGAAGAAGAGACATCAGATGAAACGGAAGCAAACTTTGTTCGAAAACTAATAAGGGGAAAAGGAAAATATAGAGGAAAGCTACCATTTAAGTGTTTCAACTATGGAGGCATTGGGCACTTTGCAGCTAAATGTCCACTTAATGAGAAAAACAAAAGTGATGAAGGTTCACACCAAGAAAGAAGTGACTGGAAGAAGAAACCAAATTTTAGAAAAGGCAACTTCAAGAAGAAAAGTTTCATATCCAAGAATGTCAGTCCTTCAGAAGACAGCTCCGGTGAGGATTCTAAAGAAGAAACAGGTGAAGCTCTTTTCATGGCATTCGAAGAAGAAAAAATAGGAATGTGATAAAGAACTTGAGGCTGAGGCTGAAGTAGATCTGGAAGGTGAGCTGATCGCTGCACTTAAAGAGCTGAGTATAGAAAGGAAAAAGAATAAGAAAATTTCAAGAAAGTTTGAGGATGCCAATGAAATCATAACCAGCTTGAAAGTACAGATAGACGAATCTAAGAAAATATCTAAAGATATCGAAGTACAATTAACCATGAAAATAGATGAGTGCAGCAAGTTAGAAGAAGAGATTGTTGGTTTAAAGATGCAGCTAGAAGAGATGAATCAAAAAGTGAGTTGTTATCACAAACTTGAAGAAAGTTCTGTAAAGTTGGATAAGATTATAAATAGCCAAAGGACTACAGGCATCAAATTTGGTTTGGGCTTCATCGAAGGAGAATCATCAAATGGATCAAAGGCCATAACTATAGAACCCATAAAGAATGAAGATAAGATCAGGATTGATCAAGAAAAAATGAATCATGCTAAAGAAAGCAATAATGCCAGGCACGAGAGGAGTATTGACAATGATGGATTCACCAATGTCACTCATCAAAGGAGAAGAAGATTTGTGGCTCCCACTACAAAATGGCAAAGACCATCACCCAGGTTCACTCATTCCTTTTCTGGTTATTGTTTTAAATGCAATGGTTATGGACATAAGATTGCAGATTGCAAGTATAATGTAGGACAAAGGAACTTTACCAGTAGAAATGTTTTTTCACCGTTGATGGATTATGCAGTAGAATGTTATAACTGTCATAATTTTGGGCACATTGCAAGAAATTGTCGAAGTACATTTGCAGCAAATAAACATCAAGGAAGAAAATTTCAACCAAATGGTTTGAGACAAAATAGAAAATTTCCCGAAAAACATGCACAGGCTACTGACAAAGAAAAGTCAAAACAAGTGACCAAAATTGTAATCAAACCAGAGTGGAAAGAAAAGGAGCGACCCAAGGAAGAAAAGGAATCCTTGATCGTACAGACAACATTTAAAGCATAGAACAAATCTACACCATGGATACTTGATAGTGGATGCTCCAGTCATATGATAGGTGACAAACAAAAATTTGAGAAGTTACAGAAATATGAAGGTGGTTCTGTAAAATTTGGAAATAATGATGGAGCTAAGATAGTTGGCAAAGGATCGGTTAAGATCAGTGATGGAAAAATCAAGTCAAAAGAAGTCTTGTTTGTGATTGGTCTGAAGCATAACTTGTTAAGCGTAAGTCAGATTTGTGACAGAGGTCATGAAGTAATTTTCAAGAAGCAGGGTTGTGAAGTCAGAACAACAAACTGTGGAAAGTTGATAGCAACTGGATCAAGGACATCCGGCAACCTGTATACTCTCTCGGAGACTTCAGAAGGAGCGTGCTTGATTGGACAGGAAGAAGAAAATTGGTTGTGGCACAAGAGGCTCGGTCATATCAGCTTTGACAATCTAGTAAAAATCAGCTCAAAAGGGGCAGTGAGAGATATTCCCACCATTGGCAAACCATTAAATAGCATTTGTGCTTCATGCCAAAAGGGGAAGCAAACTAGAGCCACATTTAAAACAAAAGAGTACTTCACAAGCAAACCTTTAGAACTAATACATACTGATTTATGTGGACCCATGAGAACGCAAAGCATAAATGGTGACAAATACTTTATGTTGTGCATAGATGACTATTCCAGGATGACATGGGTACTATTTTTGAAGCTTAAATCAGATGCCTTTGAGATGTTCAAGATTTTCAAAAAACAAGTTGAGAATCAAACAGGAAAAAGGATTAAATGTTTAAGATCAGATAGAGGAGGAGAGTTCATTTCAGAGGAGTTTGCAGAGTACTGTGAAAAGTATGGGATTAGGAGACAGTTTTCAGCAGCAAGGACACCTCAGCAGAATGGTGTGGTAGAAAGAAAGAACAGGACAGTGCAGGAAATGGCACGGACTATGTTGATTGAGAGCAAAATAGCAGACATATTTTGGAAAGAGGCAGTCCATACTACGGTATACATCCAAAATAGGTGCATGTTGAGGACACATGAAAGCAAAACTCCGTATGAGTTGTGGTTCGGTAAAAAGGCAACAACAAGATACTTTAAAGTTTTTGGCAGCAAGTGTTACATCAAAAGAACTGAAGATAATCTTGGTAAGTTTGAAGATAGAGTTGATGAAGGTATTTTTCTTGGCTATTCGACAAAAAGCAAAGCCTACACATGCTACAACAAGAGGCTAAAGAAAATTGTGGAGAGTGCCGATGTTAAAGTTGATGAAGGTAGGGAACGAGAAATTAGCTATGAAGAAAACTACCCAATTTATGAAGAGGTTATTGAAGGAGATGAGGAAGAGGAAACGGAAAAGAAATAGAAAATTGACTCAGATGATTTAAGTAGTGTTTCAGAAGAGGAAGAAAACAAGAAATTCAAAACAAGTAGCTGGCAAAAAAATCATCCTAGAGAGCAAATAATTGGAGACCCCACAGTTGGTGTTCAGACAAGAAGAAGAGTAGTAAGTAACTACTCTCTATTATCCAGCATTGAGCCCAAAAATGTTGCTGAAGCAAGCAAAGATGAAAGTTGGATGACGGCAATAAATGAAGAATTAGATCAGATCGAGAAAAACAAAACCTGGGAGTTAGTACCAAGACCTGCAAATAAAAATATAATCGGTACTAAATGGGTTTTTCGAAACAAATTGAATGAAGATGGACAGATAGTCAAGAATAAAGCAAGATTGGTCTGTAAAGGCTATGCACAAGTTGAAGGTATTGACTTTGAAGAAACCTTTGCACCAGTGGCTAGACTAGAGGCAATTAGAATGTTTCTGGCTTTAGCAGTTCACAAGAATTTCAAAGTTTATCAAATGGACGTGAAATCAGCATTTCTGAATGGAAAACTTGAAGAAGAGGTCTATATTGAGCAGCCAGATGGTTTCCAACTCGGTGATAATCCCAACTTCATCTGCAAGTTGAAGAAAGCATTGTATGGCTTGAAACAGGCACCCAGAGCATGGTATGCAAGGCTAGACAACTATCTTACTCAACAAGGGTTCAAAAAGGGTATGGTGGATAGCAATTTGTATGTCAAAACAGAGAATGGCCATCTCATTGTCCTTGTTGTATACGTAGATGATATCATTTTTGGCAGCAACAATGATGAGTCGTGTAAAGATTTAGCAAATAAGATGCAGAAAGAATTTGAAATGTCAATGATTGGTGAACTTTCGTATTTCCTCGGACTGCAAGTTAATCAAAATGAGAAGGGCATATTTATTTCTCAAGTTAAATATGTGAAAGAGATGCTAAAAAAGTTCACAATGGAGGATTGTAAGCCTGTTAGCACTCCCATGATGACAGGTTGCAAGTTGAGCAAGGATGACAAATCTCCAGATGTTGATCAAACCATGTACAGATCTATGATTGGGAGCCTACTGTATTTGATAGCTACCAGACCAGATATCTTGCAGGCAGTTTGCATGGTAGCACGATTTCAGGCTAGTCCCAAGGAGACTCATGTGACAGCAATGAAGAGGATTCTTCGATATCTGAAGGGTACTATGGAGTATGGGTTATGGTATCCGAAAGGTAAGGACTTCACCCTTATTGCGTATTCAGATGCAGATTGGGCAGGATGTGTCGATGACAGAAAGAGTACCAGTGGAGGTGCATTCTATCTTGGAGACAGGTTGGTCGCATGGCACAATAAGAAACAAGAGTCAGTCTCCTTATCCACAGTAGAGGCAGAATATATTGCAGCATCAACGTGTTGTACGTAGGTTTTATGGATGAAACAAACCCTGAAAGATCTTGGCATTAACTTCAGTGAGCCAATTTTAGTTAAGTGTGATAACACCAGTGCCATTAACATCTCAAAGAATCCGGTTATGCATTCTCGCACAAAACATATTGCTATCCGATATCACTTTCTGAAGGAGAAAGTTGCGGAAGGTGAGGTTAAGTTGGATTTTGTCCCAACTACAGAGCAAGTAGCGGATATCTTCACAAAACCGCTGCCCAAGGAAATTTTTGAGTACCTTCGCAATAAATTGGGAGTGGTCACGCTTCCCAAGAATTGACTAGCAATCGAGACCACATTCTCAGGGGGAGCATTTATATATTTGATTATCTTTTTGCTCATGTTTGTAATTTTTGCTAACTGTAATAATTTGTGCTCGAGAATGTTGTGCATGGACTCAGGGGGAGTCTACAGCAACCCTTTGGTATTATTGTCAAAGGGGGAGAAGAATTACAGGAAATTGCATGTGTGTTGCCAACAATTCCAAAGGGGGAGATTGTTGAGCAAGGTGCAGCAACAGTATTGTCATTGTTGTCAACACGATAGACAGATCGGTTGATGAAGTGTTGATGAAGTATAGGAGTTAAGAGGTTCTTCAGAGTATGTACAGTGATTTTCCAAAAGATCGAAGTGGCCCATATGCTAAAAATCAAAAGAAAATCACAAGGAAGAAAACTGTCACGATATCGCGACATGTTGAGCAAGAAAGAAAACTGTCGCGATATCGTGACATGTTGAGAAGAAAGAAAACTGTCGCGATATCGCGACATGTTGAGAAGAAAGAAAACTATCATGATATCGCGACATGTTGAGAAGAAAGAAAACTGTCATGATTTCGCGACATGTTTGAAGAGAAAAAGCAAGAAAACTGTCACGATTTCGTGACATGTTTGGAGAGAAAGCGCAAGCAAGAAAACTGTCATGATTTCATGACATGTTCGAGAGAAAGCGCAAGGAAAAATGTCACGATTTTGTGACATGTTAAGAGAAAGAAGTAAGAAAGTGTCACGATTTGTGACATATTGCAGAAGAGAGATTGTAGAAGAAAAAGTGTCACGATTTCGTGACATGTTGGAAGAGAAATGTCAAGTAGAAAAAGTGTCACGATTTCGATGACATATTGCAAGAGAGATTGTAGGAAGAAAAAGTGTCGCGATTTCCGTACATATTGAAGAGAAAGTATGTAGAAGAAAAAGTGTCACGATTTCATGACATATTGCTAGAGAGAGAGTAGAGAGAAAAAGTGTCGCGATTTCGTGACATATTGCAAGAGAAAGATGTAGAGAGAAAAAGTGTCACGATTTCGTGACATGTATTGGGAAAGAGATAGAGTAGAGAGAAAAAGTGTCACGATTTTCGACATGTTGATTGGAAGAGAAAAAGAAAAAGTGTCACGATTTCGTGACATGTATTAGGAAGAGAAGGAGAAAGGAAAAGTGTCACGATTTCGTGACATGTGATTGGAGAAAAGAGAGAAGGGAGAAGAAAAAGTGTCGCGATATCGTGACATGTCGGTTTTCATGACCGAAGGCAAGAGAAAGAGCAAAGGAGAAAAAGTGTCATGATATCGTGACATGTCACATTTTCATGACTAAAGGAGGAGAGAGAAAGTAAGAAGGAAAAGTGTCACGAGATATCGTGACATAAAGTAAAGAGGAAGAGTACGAGAGGTGAAAGTGTCATGATATCGTGACATGTGTTTTTGGGTTAAGCAAGAAAAGTAAAGGAGGTGAAAGTGTCACGATATCGCGACATGTTGTGTTTTTGCGGGTACAAGCGAGAAGAGGACAAAGAGGCAGAAGTGTCACGATTTCGTGACAGGTCGCTTGACATGAGCTAAGAAGAGAAACCAACCGAAAGAAGATATGTGATAGTTAATTGAAGTCGGTACGATAGTTATAGGTGCAGTTATAGAAGAAGTCGATAAGACAGTTACAGGTGTAGTTACAGAAGAAGTCGGTACGACAGTTACAGGTGCAGTTACAGAGAAAAGTAAAATTTGTTATAAAAGGAGATCTACGTGGAGAATTAAATTGCTAAAAAAAGTGCTGAAGAGTGTAAGTGTCGTAAGAGAGCGTTAAGGAGAGCCGAGAGGAGAGCAATAGACCAGACAGGGTCTTGTATAAGCGAAGGCATTTTTATGTCAATCTTATAGTTTCAAAATTGCAGTCCGAGTTGGTGCTTGGAATCAGGGGTTGGTGCTCCTTTCTGTTGGTGCAGATAAATCAGGGGTTGGTGCTCCTTTCTGTTGGTGCAGATAAATCAGGGGTTGGTGCTCCTTCCAGTGGGTGCTGGTAAATTGATTGTAAAATTGGTATTTTGCAAAGACTGGATTTGGACGGGAGTCCAAGCAGTCATTTTTGAGGAGTAGCCAAATTGGTGAACCTCGTTACATCGTGTGTTGTGGAATGCTCTCTTGTTATACTTGCTTTATCTGATTTTAAGTTTTCATTGTTTCGGCTTTAAGAGTTGTAGATTTGAATTTTAAAATAGCTACACTGATTCACCCCCCTCTCAGTGTCATTGTGAGACTAACAATTGGTATCGGAGCCAAGTTCCTGAACAAGCTTAATCGGCTAAGGTGATCTTGGAAGTGAGACAATGGCAGGTGGTGAAGGATTCTCATCAAACAAAGCACCATTGTTTGATGGAACTAATTACGCATTTTGGAGACTCAGGATGCAGACATATCTATGCGCTTTGGGATACGACATTTGGGAGTCAGTAGATAGTGGATACTCAATACCCATCACTCCTCCAACCGATGTTGCCGGTAAGAAATTGTTTGAGAATAACTCTAAAGCAAAGAATGCTATCATGTGCGGTTTAGTGGACAACGAACTGATAAAGATTATGAGTTGTAAAATGGCAAAAGACATGTGGGACAAACTAAGGAGCATTCATGAAGGAGACGACAAGATCAAGGAGGCCAAGTTACAAATGCATCGAGCCCAGTTCGAAGCATTAAAAATGAATGACGATGAGAACATAGAGGCATACATGCTGAGAGTTAATGGAATCATTAATGCGATTAGAGGACTCGACGAGGAAATGGAAGATGCTGTCATAGTGAAAAAGGTACTAAGATCTCTTCCCCAAAGATTTGATTCTAAAGTTTCAGCAATAGAAGAAGCTAAAGATCTAAATACTTTTAGTATGGATGAGATGCATGGTTCTTTGATTGCATATGAGATGAGAATAGGAAAAACTAAACCCACAGACAGAGAAGCTACTTTTAAAGCACATAAAAATATAAAAGCAAAACAAGAATCCGAGGAAGAAGAGACATCAGATGAAATGGAAGCAAACTTTGTTCGAAAACTAATAAGGGGAAAAGGAAAATACAGAGGAAAGCTACCATTTAAGTGTTTCAACTATGGAGGCGTTGGGCACTTTGCAACTAAATGTCCACTTAATGAGAAAAACAAAAGTGATGAAGGTTCACACCAAGAAAGAAGTGACTGGAAGAAGAAACCAAATTTTAGAAAAGGCAACTTCAAGAAGAAAAGTTTCATATCCAAGAATGTCAGTCCTTCAGAAGACAACTCCGGTGAGGATTCTGAAGAAGAAACCGGTGAAGCTCTTTTCATGGCATTCGAAGAAGAAAAAATAGAAGAAAAACTTGAGGCTGAGGCTGAAGTAGATCTGGAAGGTGAGCTGATCGCTGCACTTAAAGAGTTGAGTATAGAAAGGAAAAAGAATAAGAAAATTTCAAGAAAGTTTGAGGATGCCAATGAAATCATAACCAGCTTGAAAGTACAGATAGATGAATCTAAGAAAATATCTAAAGATATCGAAGTACAATTAACCATGAAAATAGATGAGTGCAACAAGTTAGAAGAAGAGATTGTTGGTTTAAAGATGCAGCTAGAAGAGATGAATCAAAAAGTGAGTTGTTATCACAAACTTGAAGAAAGTTCTGTAAAGTTGGATAAGATTATAAATAGCCAAAGGACTACAGGCATCAAATTTGGTTTGGGCTTCATTGAAGGAGAATCATCAAATGGATCAAAGGCCATAACTATAGAACCCATAAAGAATGAAGATAAGATCAGGATTGATCAAGAAAAAATGAATCATGCTAAAGAAAGCAATAATGCCAGGCACGAGAGGAGTATTGACAATGATGGATTCACCAATGTCACTCATCAAAGGAGAAGAAGATTTGTGGCTCCCACTACAAAATGGCAAAGACCATCACCCAGGTTCACTCATTTCTTTTCTGGTTATTGTTTTAAATGCAATGGTTATGGACATAAGATTGCAGATTGCAAGTATAATGTAGGACAAAGGAACTTTACCAGTAGAAATGTTTTTTCACCGTTGATGGATTATGCAGTAGAATGTTATAACTGTCATAATTTTGGGCACATTGCAAGAAATTGTCGAAGTACATTTGCAGCAAATAAACATCAGGGAAGAAAATTTCAACCAAATGGTTTGAGACAAAATAGAAAATTTCTCGAAAAACATGCACAGGCTACTGACAAAGAAAAGTCAAAACAAGTGACCAAAACTGTAATCAAACCAGAGTGGAAAGAAAAGGAGCGACCCAAGGAAGAAAAGGAATCCTTGATCGTACGAGACAACATTTAAAGCATAGAACAAATCTACACCATGGATACTTGATAGTGGATGCTCCAGTCATATGACAGGTGACAAACAAAAATTTGAGAAGTTACAGAAATATGAAGGTGGTTCTGTAAAATTTGGAAATAATGATGGAGCTAAGATAGTTGGCAAAGGATCAGTTAAGATCGGTGATGGAAAAATCAAGTCAAAAGAAGTCTTGTTTGTGATTGGTCTGAAGCATAACTTGTTAAGCGTAAGTCAGATTTGTGACAGAGGTCATGAAGTAATTTTCAAGAAGCAGGGTTGTGAAGTCAGAACAACAAACTGTGGAAAGTTGATAGCAACTGGATCAAGGACATCTGGCAACCTGTATACTCTCTCAGAGACTTCAGAAGGAGCGTGCTTGATTGGACATGAAGAAGAAAATTGGTTGTGGCACAAGAGGCTCGGTCATATCAGTTTTGACAATCTAGTAAAAATCAGCTCAAAAGGGGCAGTGAGAGATATTCCCACCATTGGCAAACCATTAAATAGCATTTGTGCTTCATGCCAAAAGGGGAAGCAAACTAGAGCCACATTTAAAACAAAAGAGTACTTCACAAGCAAACCTTTAGAACTAATACATACTGATTTATGTGGACCCATGAGAACGCAAAGCATAAATGGTGACAAATACTTTATGTTGTGCATAGATGACTATTCCAGGATGACATGGGTACTATTTTTGAAGCTTAAATCAGATGCCTTTGAGATGTTCAAGATTTTCAAAAACCAAGTTGAGAATCAAACAGGAAAAAGGATTAAATGTTTAAGATCAGATAGAGGAGGAGAGTTCATTTCAGAGGAGTTTGCAGAGTACTATGAAAAGTATGGGATTAGGAGACAGTTTTCAGCAGCAAGGACACCTCAACAGAATGGTGTGGTAGAAAGAAAGAATAGGACAAGTGCAGGAAATGGCATGGACTATGTTGATTGAGAGCAAAATAGCGGACAAATTTTGGAAAGAGGCAGTCCATACTACGATATACATCCAAAATAGGTGCATGTTGAGGACACATGAAAGCAAAACTCCGTATGAGCTGTGGTTCGGTAAAAAGGCAACAACAAGATACTTTAAAGTTTTTGGCAGCAAGTGTTACATCAAAAGAACTGAAGATAATCTTGGTAAGTTTGAAGATAGAGTTGATGAAGGTATCTTTCTTGGCTATTCGACAAAAAGCAAAGCCTATACATGCTACAACAAGAGGCTAAAGAAAATTGTGGAGAGTGTCGATGTTAAAGTTGATGAAGGTAGGGAACGAGAAATTAGTTATGAAGAAAACTACCCAATTTATGAAGAGGTTATTGAAGGAGATGAGGAAGAGGAAACGGAAAAGAAACAGAAAATTGACTCAGATGATTTAAGTAGTGTTTCAGAAGAGGAAGAAAACAAGAAATTCAAAACAAGCAACTGGCAGAAAAATCATCCTAGAGAGCAAATAATTGGAGACCCCACAGTTGGTGTTCAGACAAGAAGAAGAGTAGTAAGTAACTACTCTCTATTATCCAGCATTGAGCCCAAAAATGTTGTTGAAGCAAGCAAAGATGAAAGTTGGATGATGACAATAAATGAAGAATTAGATCAGATCGAGAAAAACAAAACCTGGGAGTTAGTACCAAGACCTGCAAATAAAAATATAATCGATACTAAATGGGTTTTTCGAAACAAATTGAATGAAGATGGACAGATAGTCAGGAATAAAGCAAGATTGGTCTATAAAGGCTATGCACAAGTTGAAGGTATTGACTTTGAAGAAACCTTTGCACCAGTGGCTAGACTAGAGGCAATTAGAATGTTTCTGGCTTTAGCAGTTCACAAGAATTTCAAAGTTTATCAAATGGACGTGAAATCAGCATTTCTGAATGGAAAACTTGAAGAAGAGGTCTATATTGAGCAGCCGGATGGTTTCCAACTCGGTGATAATCCCAACTTCATCTGCAAGTTGAAGAAAGCATTGTATGGCTTGAAACAGGCACCCAGAGCATGGTATGCAAGGCTAGACAACTATCTTACTCAACAAGGGTTCAAAAAGGGTATGGTGGATAGCAATTTGTATGTCAAAATAGAGAATGGCCATCTCATTGTCCTTGTTGTATACGTAGATGATATCATTTTTGGCAGCAACAATGATGAGTCGTGTAAAGATTTAGCAAATAAGATGCAGAAAGAATTTGAAATGTCTATGATTGGTGAACTTTCGTATTTCCTCGGACTGCAAGTTAATCAAAATGAGAAGGGCATATTTATTTCTCAAGTTAAATATGTGAAAGAGATGCTAAAGAAATTCACAATGGAGGATTGTAAGCCTGTTAGCACTCCCATGACGACAGGTTGCAAGTTGAGCAAGGATGACAAATCTCCAGATGTTGATCAAACCATGTACAGATCTATGATTGGGAGCCTACTGTATTTGACAGCTACCAGACCAGATATCTTGCAGGTAGTTTGCATGGTCGCACGATTTCAGGCTAGTCCCAAGGAGACTCATGTGACAGCCATGAAGAGGATTCTTCGATATCTGAAGGGTACTATGGAGTATGGGTTATGGTATCCGAAAGGTAAGGATTTCACCCTTATTGCGTATTCAGATGCAGATTGGGCAGGATGTGTCGATGACAGAAAGAGTACCAGTGGAGGTGCATTCTATCTTGGAGACAAGTTGGTCGCATGGCACAGTAAGAAACAAGAGTCAGTCTCCTTATCCACAGCAGAGGCAGAATATATTGCAGCATCAACGTGTTGTACGCAGGTTTTATGGATGAAACAAACCCTGAAAGATCTTGGCATTAACTTCAGTGAGCCAATTTTAGTTAAGTGTGATAACACCAGTGCCATTAACATCTCAAAGAATCCGGTTATGCATTCTCGCACAAAACATATTGCTATCCGATATCACTTTCTGAAGGAGAAAGTTGCGGAAGGTGAGGTTAAGTTGGATTTTGTCCCAACTACAGAGCAAGTAGCGGATATCTTCACAAAACCGCTGCCCAAAGAAATTTTTGAGTACCTTCGCAATAAATTGGGAGTGGTCACGCTTCCCAAGCATTGACTAGCAATCGGGACCACATTCTCGGGGGAGCATTTATATATTTGATTATCTTTTTGCTCATGTTTGTAATTTTTGCTAACTGTAATAATTTGTGCTCGAGAATGTTGTGCATGGACTCAGGGGGAGTCTGCAGCAGCCCTTTGGTATTATTGTCAAAGGGGGAGAAGAATTACAGGAATTACAGGAGATTGCATGAGTGTTGCCAACAATTCCAAAGGGGGAGATTGTTGAGCAAGGTGCAGCAAAAGTATTGTCATTGTTGTCAACACAATCAGACAGATCAGTTGATGAAGTGTACAGGCAGTCAGACAGATCTTGATGAAGTATACAGGAGTTAAGAGGTTCTTCAGAGTATGTACAGTGATTTTCCAAAAGATCGAAGTGGCCCATATGCTAAAAATCAAAAGAAAATCACAAGGAAGAAAACTGTCGCGATATCGCGACATGTTGAGCAAGAAAGAAAAATTGTCGCGATATCGCGACATGTTGGAAGAAAGAAAATGTGATATCGGACATGTTGAGAAGAAAGAAAATTGTTTAGAGAGAAAATGATTGGAATGTTGGAAGAAGAAAATTGTGTTGAGAAGAAGAAAACTATCACGATTTCGTGACATGTTGGAGAGAAAGCGAAGCAAGAAAACTATCATGATTTCGTGACATGTTCGAGAGAAAGGAAGCAAGAAAACTGTCATGATTTCGCGACATGTTCGAAGAGAAAGCGCAAGCAAGAAAACTGTCACGATTTCGTGACATATTGCAAGAGAGATAGTACGAAAGAAAAAGTGTCACGATTTCGTGACATGTTGGAAGAGAAAAAGACAAGTAGAAAAAGTGTCATGATTTCGTGACATATTGCAAGAAAGATTGTACGAAAGAAAAAGTGTCACGATTTCGCGACATATTGCAAGAGAAAGAGTAGAGAGAAAAAGATGTCACGATTTCGTGACATTATTGCAAGAGAAATTGTAGAGAGAAAAAGTGTCACTGATTTCGTGACATGTATTGGAAGAAAGATTGTAGAGAGAAAAAGTGTCACGATTTCGTGACATGTTATTGCAAGAGAAAGTAGAGAGAAAAAGTGTCGCGATTTCGTGACATGTTGCATTGAAGGAAGAGATATTGAAGGAGAAAAGTGTCACGATTTCGTGACATGTATTGAAAAGGAAGAGAATGAGAAAAGGAAAAGTGTCACGATTTCGTGACATGTCGCATTTTGATGACTGAAAAGAGAGAAGGAAGAGAAGAAAAAGTGTCGCGATATCACGACATGTCGGGTTTCGTGACCGAAGGCAAGAGAAAGAGCAAAGGAGAAAAAGTGTCACGATATCGCGACATGTCGCATTTTGATGACTAAAGGAGAGAGAAAGTAAGAAGGAAAAGTGTCACGATATCGCGACAAAAGTAAAGAGAAAGAGTACGGAGGAAGAAGTGTCACGATATCGCGAACATGTGTGTGTTTTGTGGGTTAATGCCAAGAAAAGTAGCAAGGAGGCAAAAGTGTCACGATATCGTGACATGTGTTTTCGTGGTACAAGCGAGAAGAGGACAAAGAGGCAGAAGTGTCACGATTTCGTGACAGGTCGCTTGGCGTGAGCTAAGAAGAGAAACCAACCGAAAGAAGATATGTGATAGTTAACTAAAGTCGGTACGATAGTTACAGGTGCAGTTACAGAAGAAGTCGATATGACAGTTACAGGTGCAGTTACAGGAGAAGTCGGTATGACAGTTACAGGTGCAGTTACAGAGAAAAGAACTTTGTTATAAAAGGAGATCTGCATGGAGAATTAGATTGCTAAAAAAAGGCTAAAGAGTGCGTGTCGTAAGAGAGCATTAAGGAGAGCCGAGAGAGCAATAGACCAGACAGGGTCTTGTATAAGCGAAGGCATTTTTATGTCAATCTTATAGTTTCAAAATTGTAGTCTGAGTTGGTGCTTGGAATCAGGGGTTGGTGCTCCTTTCTGTTGGTGCAGATAAATCAGGGGTTGGTGCTCCTTTCTGTTGGTGCAGATAAATCAGGGGTTGGTGCTCCTTCCAGTGGGTGCTGGTAAATTGATTGTAAAATTGGTATTTTGCAAAGACTGGATTTGGACGGGAGTCCAAGCAGTCATTTTTGAGGAGTAGCCAAATTGGTGAACCTCGTTACATCGTGTGTTGTGGAATGCTCTCTTGTTATACTTGCTTTATCTGAGTTTAAGTTTTCATTGTTTCGGCATTAAGAGTTGTAGATTTGAATTTTAAAATAGCTACACTGATTCACCCCCCTCTCAGTGTCATTGTGAGACTAACAATTGGTATCGGAGCCAAGTTCCTGAACAAGCTTAATCGGCTAAGGTGATCTTGGAAGTGAGACAATGGCAGGTGGTGAAGGATTCTCATCAAACAAAGCACCATTGTTTGATGGAACTAATTACGCATTTTGGAGACTCAGGATGCAGACATATCTATGCGCTTTGGGATACGACATTTGGGAGTCAGTAGATAGTGGATACACAATACCCATCACTCCTCCAACCGATGTTGTCGATAAGAAATTGTTTGAGAATAACTCTAAAGCAAAGAATGCTATCATGTGCGGTTTAGTGGACAACGAACTGATAAAGATTATGAGTTGTAAAATGGCAAAAGACATGTGGGATAAACTAAGGAGCATTCATGAAGGAGACGACAAGATCAAGGAGGCCAAGTTACAAATGCATCGAGCTCAGTTCGAAGCATTAAAAATGAATGACGATGAGAACATAGAGGCATACATGCTGAGAGTTAATGGAATCATTAATGCGATTAGAGGACTCGACGAGGAAATAGAAGATGCTATCATTGTGAAAAAGGTACTAAGATCTCTTCCCCAAAGATTTGATTCTAAAGTTTCAGCAATAGAAGAAGCTAAAGATCTAAATACTTTTAGTATGGATGAGATGCATGGTTCTTTGATAGCATATGAGATGAGAATAGGAAAAACTAAACCCACAGATAGAGAAGCTACTTTTAAAGCACATAAAAATATAAAAGCAAAACAAGAATCCGAGGAAGAAGAGACATCAGATGAAACGGAAGCAAACTTTGTTCGAAAACTAATAAGGGGAAAAGGAAAATACAGAGGAAAGCTACCATTTAAGTGTTTCAACTGTGGAGGCATTGGGCACTTTGCAGCTAAATGTCCACTTAATGAGAAAAACAAAAGTGATGAAGGTTCACACCAAGAAAGAAGTGACTGGAAGAAGAAACCAAATTTTAGAAAAGGCAACTTCAAGAAGAAAAGTTTCATATCCAAGAATGTCAGTCCTTCAGAAGACAACTCCGGTGAGGATTCTGAAGAAGAAATCGGTGAAGCTCTTTTCATGGCATTCGAAGAAGAAAAAATAGAAGAAAAAACTTGAGGTTGAGGCTGAAGTAGATCTGGAAGGTGAGTTGATCGCTGCACTTAAAGAGCTGAGTATAGAAAGGAAAAAGAATAAGAAAATTTCAAGAAAGTTTGAGGATGCCAATGAAATCATAACCAGCTTGAAAGTACAGATAGACGAATCTAAGAAAATATCTGAAGATATCGAAGTACAATTAACCATGAAAATAGATGAGTGCAACAAGCTAGAAGAAGAGATTGTTGGTTTAAAGATGCAGCTAGAAGAGATGAATCGAAAAGTGAGTTGTTATCACAAACTTGAAGAAAGTTCTGTAAAGTTGGATAAGATTATAAATAGCCAAAGGACTACAGGCATCAAATTTGGTTTGGGCTTCGTCGAAGGAGAATCATCAAATGGATCAAAGGCCATAACTCATAGAACCCATAAAGAATGAAGATAAGATCAGGATTGATCAAGAAAAAATGAATCATGCTAAAGAAAGCAATAATGCCAGGCACGAGAGGAGTATTGACAATGATGGATTCACCAATGTCACTCATCAAAGGAGAAGAAGATTTGTGGCTCCTACTACAAAATGGCAAAGACCATCACCCAGGTTCACTCATTTCTTTTCTGGTTATTGTTTTAAATGCAATGGTTATGGACATAAGATTGCAGATTGCAAGTATAATGTAGGACAAAGGAATTTTGCCAATAGAAATGTTTTTTCACCGTTGATGGATTATGCAGTAGAATGTTATAACTGTCATAATTTTGGGCACATTGCAAGAAATTGTCGAAGTACATTTGCAACAAATAAACATCAGGGAAGAAAATTTCAACCAAATGGTTTGAGACAAAATAGAAAATTTCTCGAAAAACATGCACAGAGCTATTGACAAAGAAAAGTCAAAACAAGTGACCAAAATTGTAATCAAACCAGAGTGGAAAGAAAAGGAGCGACCCAAGGAAGAAAAGGAATCCTTGATTGTACAGACAACATTTAAAGCATAGAACAAATCTACACCATGGATACTTGATAGTGGATGCTCCAGTCATATGACAGGTGACAAACAAAAATTTGAGAAGTTACAGAAATATGAAGGTGGTTCTGTAAAATTTGGAAATAATGATGGAGCTAAGATAGTTGGCAAAGGATCAGTTAAGATCAGTGATGGAAAAATCAAGTCAAAAGAAGTCTTGTTTGTGATTGGTCTGAAGCATAACTTGTTAAGCGTAAGTCAGATTTGTGACAGAGGTCATGAAGTAATTTTCAAGAAGCAGGGTTGTGAAGTCAGAACAACAAACTATGGAAAGTTGATAGCAACTGGATCAAGGACATCTGGCAACCTGTATACTCTCTCAGAGACTTCAGAAGGAGCGTGCTTGATTGGACATGAAGAAGAAAATTGGTTGTGGCACAAGAGGCTCGGTCATATCAGTTTTGACAATCTAGTAAAAATCAGCTCAAAAGGGGCAGTGAGAGATATTCCCACCATTGGCAAACCATTAAATAGCATTTGTGCTTCATGCCAAAAGGGGAAGCAAACTAGAGCCACATTTAAAACAAAAGAGTACTTCACAAGCAAACCTTTAGAACTAATACATACTGATTTATGTGGACCCATGAGAACTCAAAGCATAAATGGTGACAAATACTTTATGTTGTGCATAGATGACTATTCCAGGATGACATGGGTACTATTTTTGAAGCTTAAATCGGATGCCTTTGAGATGTTCAAGATTTTCAAAAAACAAGTTGAGAATCAAACAGGAAAAAGGATTAAATGTTTAAGATCAGATAGAGGAGGAGAGTTCATTTCAGAGGAGTTTGCAGAGTACTGTGAAAAGTATGGGATTAGGAGACAATTTTCAGCAGCAAGGACACCTCAGCAGAATGGTGTGGTAGAAAGAAAGAACAGGACAGTGCAGGAAATGGCACGGACTATGTTGACTGAGAGAAAAATAGCAGAAATATTTTGGAAAGAGGCAGTCCATACTACGGTATACATCCAAAATAGGTGCATGTTGAGGACACATGAAAGCAAAACTCCGTATGAGCTATGGTTCGGTAAAAAGGCAACAACAAGATACTTTAAAGTTTTTGGCAGCAAGTGTTACATCAAAAGAACTGAAGATAATCTTGGTAAGTTTGAAGATAGAGCTGATGAAGGTATTTTTCTTGGCTATTCGACAAAAAGCAAAGCCTACACATGCTACAACAAGAGGCTAAAGAAAATTGTGGAGAGTGCTGATGTTAAAGTTGATGAAGGTAGGGAACGAGAAATTAGCTATGAAGAAAACTACCCAATTTATGAAGAGGTTATTGAAGGAGATGAGGAAAAGGAAACGGAAAAGAAACAGAAAATTGACTCAGATGATTTAAGTAGTGTTTCAGAAGAGGAAGAAAACAAGAAATTCAAAACAGGCAGCTGGCAGAAAAATCATCCTAGAGAGCAAATAATTGGAGACCCCACAGTTGGTGTTCAGACAAGAAGAAGAGTAGTAAGTAACTACTCTCTATTATCCAGCATTGAGCCCAAAAATGTTGCTGAAGCAAGCAAAGATGAAAGTTGGATGATGGCAATAAATGAAGAATTAGATCAGATCGAGAAAAACAAAACCTGGGAGTTAGTACCAAGACCTGCAAATAAAAATATAATCGGTACTAAATGGGTTTTTCGAAACAAATTGAATGAAGATGGACAGATAGTCAGGAATAAAGCAAGATTGGTCTGTAAAGGCTATGCACAAGTTGAAGGTATTGACTTTGAGGAAACCTTTGCACCAGTGGCTAGACTAGAGGCAATTAGAATGTTTCTGGCTTTAGCAGTTCACAAGAATTTCAAAGTTTATCAAATGGACGTGAAATCAGCATTTCTAAATGGAAAACTTGAAGAAGAGGTCTATATTGAGCAGCCAGATGGTTTCCAACTCGGTGATAATCCCAACTTCGTCTGCAAGTTGAAGAAAGCATTGTATGGCTTGAAACAGGCACCCAGAGCATGGTATGCAAGGCTAGACAACTATCTTACTCAACAAGGGTTCAAAAAGGGTATGGTGGATAGCAATTTGTATGTCAAAATAGAGAATGGCCATCTCATTGTCCTTGTTGTATACGTAGATGATATCATTTTTGGAAGCAGCAATGATGAGTCGTGTAAAGATTTAGCAAATAAGATGCAGAAAGAATTTGAAATGTCTATGATTGGTGAACTTTCGTATTTCCTCGGACTGCAAGTTAATCAAAATGAGAAGGGCATATTTATTTCTCAAGTTAAATATGTGAAAGAGATGCTAAAGAAGTTCACAATGGAGGATTGTAAGCCTCGTTAGCACTCCCATGACGACAAAGTTGCAAGTTGAGCAAGGATGACAAATCTCCAGATGTTGATCAAACCATGTACAGATCTATGATTGGGAGCCTACTATATTTGACAGCTACCAGACCAGATATCTTGCAGGCAGTTTGCATGGTCGCACGATTTTAGGCTAGTCCCAAGGAGACTCATGTGACAACCGTGAAGAGGATTCTTCGATATCTGAAGGGTACTATGGAGTATGGGTTATGGTATCCGAAAGGTAAGGACTTCACCCTTATTGCGTATTCAGATGCAGATTGGGTAGGATGTGTCGATGACAGAAAGAGTACCAATGGAGGTGCATTCTATCTTGGAGACAGGTTGGTCGCATGGCACAGTAAGAAACAAGAGTCAGTCTCCTTATCCACAACAGAGGCAGAATATATTGTAGCATCAACGTGTTGTACGCAGGTCTTATGGATGAAACAAACCCCGAAATATCTTGGCATTAACTTCAGTGAGCCAATTTCAGTTAAGTGTGATAACACCAGTGCCATTAACATCTCAAAGAATCCGGTTATGCATTCTCGCACAAAACATATTGCTATCCGATATCACTTTCTGAAGGAGAAAGTTGCGGAAGGTGAGGTTAAGTTGGATTTTGTCCCAACTACAGAGCAAGTAGCGGATATCTTCACAAAACCGCTGCCCAAAGAAATTTTTGAGTACCTTCGCAATAAATTGGGAGTGGTCACGCTTCCCAAGCATTGACTAGCAATCGGGACCACATTCTCAGGGGGAGCATTTATATATTTGATTATCTTTTTGCTCATGTTTGTAATTTTTGCTAACTATAATAATTTGTGCTCGAGAATGTTGTGCATGGACTCAGGGGGAGTCTGCAGCAGCCCTTTGGTATTATTGTCAAAGGGGGAGAAGAATTACAGGAATTTAAGGAATTTGCATGTGTGTTGCCAACAATTCCAAAGGGGGAGATTGTTGAGCAAGGTGCAGCAAAAGTATTGTCATTGTTGTCAACACAATGAAGATCGGTTGATGAAGTGCAGATCGGTTGATGAAGTGGATAAGGAGTTAAGAGGTTCTTCAGAGTATGTACAGTGATTTTCCAAAAGATCGAAGTGGCCCATATGCTAAAAAATCAAAAGAAAATCACAAGGAAGAAAACTGTCGCGATATCGCGACATGTTGAGCAAGAAAGAAAAACTGTCGCGATATCGTGACATGTTGGAAGAAAGAAAGAGAAAGAAAATGTTGAGAAGAAAGAAAACTATCGCGATTTCGCGACATGTTGGAGAGAAAGCGCAAGCAAGAAAACTGTCACGATTTCGTGACATGTTCGGAGAGAAGGCGCAAGCAAGAAAACTGTCATGATTTCATGACATGTTGAAGAGAAAGAGAGAAAATGTCACGATTTTGACATGTTAAGAGAGATGTAAGAAAAAGTGTCACGATTTCATGACATGTTGGAAGAGAAAAGAGGAAAAGTGTCGGATTTCGTGACATATTAAGAGAGAAAGAAAAAGTGTCACGATTTCGCGACATGTTGGAGAAAAAGTGTCGATTTCGACATGTGAGAGAGGAAAAGTGTCGCGATTTGGACATGTTATTGAGAGAAAGAGTAGAGAGAAAAAGTGTCACGATTTCGTGACATGCATTTGAAGAGAGAGAGGAGAGAGAAAAAGTGTCACGATTTCGCGACATATTGCATTTTCGAGAGATATGTAAGGAAGAAAAGTGTCACGATTTCGTGACATGATTAAAGCGAAGAGATTTGTAGAAAGAAAAAGTGTCACGATTTCGTGACATATATGACGAAAAGAGAGAAGTCCGAGAAGAAAAAGTGTCACGATATCGCGACATGTCGTTTTTGACCCGAAGGCAAGAGAAAGAGTAAAGGAGAAAAAGTGTCGCGATATCGCGACATGTCACATTTTCTTGACTAACGGAGGAGAGAGAAAGTAAGAAGGCAAAAGTGTCACGATATCGCGACAAAAGTAAAGAGAAAGAGTACGAAGGCAAAAGTGTCACGATATCGTGACATGTGTTTTCGTGGGTACATGCCAAGAAAAGCAGCAAGGAGGCAAAAGTGTCACGATATCGTGACATGTGTAGGGGTTTCGGGTACAAGTCGAGAAGAGGACAAAGAGGCAGAAGTGTCATGATTTTGTGATAGGTCGCTTTGGAGCTAAGAAGAGAACCCAGCCGAAAGAAGATATGTGATAGTTAACTAAAGTCGGTACGACAATTACAGGTGCAGTTATAGAAGAAGTCGATATGACAGTTACAGGTGCAGTTACAGGAGAAGTTGGTACGACAATTACAGGTGCAGTTACAAAGAGAAAGTAACTTTGTTATAAAAGGAGATCTGCATGGAGAATTACATTGCTGAAAAAATGTGTGAAGAGGGTTGGAAGAGTGTCGTAAGAGAGCGTTAAGCGAGAGCCGAGAGGTTGGGTTAGCAATAGACCATTCAGGGTCTTGTATAAGCGAAGGCATTTTTATGTCAATCTTATAGTTTCAAAATTGCAGTCCGAGTTGGTGCTTGGAATCAAGGGTTGGTGCTCCTTTCTGTTGGTGCAGATAAATCAGGGGTTGGTGCTCCTTTCTGTTGGTGCAGAATAAATCAGGGGTTGGTGCTCCTTCCAGTGGGTGCTGGTAAATTGATTGTAAAATTGGTATTTTGCAAAGGCTGGATTTGGACGGGAGTCCAAGCAGTCATTTTTGAGGAGTAGCCAAATTGGTGAACCTCGTTACATCGTGTGTTGTGGAATGCTCTCTTGTTATACTTGCTTTATCTGATTTTAAGTTTTCATTGTTTCGGCTTTAAGAGTTGTAGATTTGAATTTTAAATAGCTACACTGATTCACCCCCCCTCTCAGTGTCATTGTGAGACTAACAATTGGTATCAGAGCCAAGTTCTTAAACAAGCTTAATCGGCTAAGGTGATCTTGGAAGTGAGACAATGGCAGGTGGTGAAGGATTCTCATCAAACAAAGCACCATTGTTTGATGGAACTAATTACGCATTTTGGAGACTCAAGATGCAGACATATCTATGTGCTTTGGGATACGACATTTGGGAGTCAGTAGACAGTGGATACACAATACCCACCACTCCTCCAACCGATG
This sequence comes from Wollemia nobilis, assembly GCA_028583015.1. Lineage (NCBI taxonomy): Eukaryota > Viridiplantae > Streptophyta > Pinopsida > Araucariales > Araucariaceae > Wollemia > Wollemia nobilis. The sequence continues at coordinate 125,884 of JAQPPZ010000743.1, read as the reverse complement.
CTGTCGATAAGAAACTGTTTGAGAATAACTCTAAAGCAAAGAATGCTATCATGTGCGGTTTAGTGGACAACGAACTGATAAAGATTATGAGTTGTAAAATGGCAAAAGACATGTGGGACAAACTAAGGAGCATTCATGAAGGAGACGACAAGATCAAGGAGGCCAAGTTACAAATGCATCGAGCTTGGTTCGAAGCATTAAAAATGAATGACGATGAGAACATAGAGGCATACATGCCGAGAGTTAATGGAATCATTAATGCGATTAGAGGACTCGACGAGGAAATGGAAGATGCTGTCATAGTGAAAAAGGTACTAAGATCTCTTCCCCAAAGATTTGATTCTAAAGTTTCAGCAATAGAAGAAGCTAAAGATCTAAATACTTTTAGTATGGATGAGATGCATGGTTCTTTGATTGCATATGAGATGAGAATAGGAAAAACTAAACCCACATACAGAGAAGCTGCTTTTAAAGCACATAAAAATATAAAAGCAAAACAAGAATCCGAGGAAGAAGAGACATCAGATGAAACGGAAGCAAACTTTGTTCGGAAACTAATAAGGGGAAAAGGAAAATACAGAGGAAAGCTACCATTTAAGTGTTTCAACTGTGGAGGCATTGGGCACTTTGCAGCCTAAATGTCCACTTAATGAGAAAAACAAAAGTGATGAAGGTTCACACCAAGAAAGAAGTGACTGGAAGAAGAAACCAAATTTTAGAAAAGGCAACTTCAAGAAGAAAAGTTTCATATCCAAGAATGTCAGTCCTTCGAAGACAGCTCTGGTGAGGATTCCGAAGAAGAAACAGGTGAAGCTCTTTTCATGGCATTCGAAGAAGAAAAAGAGAGAGAGGAAAACTTGAGGTCGAGGTCTGAAGTAGATCTGGAAGGTGAGCTGATCGCTGCACTTAAAGAGCTGAGTATAGAAAGGAAAAAGAATAAGAAAATTTCAAGAAAGCTTGAGGATGCCAATGAAATCATAACCAACTTGAAAGTACAGATAGACGAATCTAAGAAAATATCTGAAGATATCGAAGTACAATTAACCATGAAAATAGATGAGTGCAACAAGCTAGAAGAAGAGATTGTTGGTTTAAGGATGCAGCTAGAAGAGATGAATCAAAAAATGAGTTGTTATCACAAACTTGAAGAAAGTTCTGTAAAGTTGGATAAGATTATAAATAACCAAAGGACTACGGGCATCAAATTTGGTTTGGGCTTCATTGAAGGAGAATCATCAAATGGATCAAAGGCCATAACTATAGAACCCATAAAGAATGAAGATAAGATCAGGGTTGATCAAGAAAAAATGAATCATGCTAAAGAAAGCAATAATGCCAAGCACGAGAGGAGTATTGACAATGATGGATTCACCAATGTCACTCATCAAAGGAGAAGAAGATTTGTGGCTCCCACTACAAAATGGCAAAGACCATCACCCAGGTTCACTCATTCCTTTTCTCGGTTATTGTTTTAAATGCAATGGTTATGGACATAAGATTTCAAATTGCAAGTATAATGTAGGACAAAGGAACTTTGCCAAGAGAAATGTTTTTTCACCGTTGATGGATTATGCCAGTAGAATGTTATAACTGTCATAATTTTGGGCACATTGCAAGAAATTGTCGAAGTACATTTGCAAAAAATAAACATCAGGGAAGAAAATTTCAACCAAATGGTTTGAGACAAAATAGAAAATTTCTCGAAAAACATGCACAGGCTACTGACAAAGAAAAGTCAAAACAAGTGACCAAAATTGTAATCAAACCAGAGTGGAAAGAAAAGGAGCGACCCAAGGAAGAAAAGGAATCCTTGATTGTATAGACAACATTTAAAGCACAGAACAAATCTGCACCATGGATACTTGATAGTGGATGCTCCAGTCATATGATAGGTGACAAACAAAAATTTGAGAAGTTACGAAATATGAAGGTGGTTCCGTAAAATTTGGAAATAATGATGGAGCTAAGATAGTTGGCAAAGGATCAATTAAGATCAGTGATGGAAAAATCAAGTCAAAATAAGTCTTGTTTGTGATTGGTCTGAAGCATAACTTGTTAAGCGTAAGTTAGATTTGTGATAGAGGTCATGAAGTAATTTTCAAGAAGCAGGGTTGTGAAGTCAGAACAACAAACCGTGGAAAGTTGATAGCAACTGGATCAAGGACATCTGGCAACCTATATACTCTCTCAGAGACTTCAGAAGGAGCGTGCTTGATTGGACAGGAAGAAGAAAATTGGTTGTGGCACAAGAGGCTCGGTCATATCAGCTTTGACAATCTAGTAAAAATCAGCTCAAAAGGGGCGATGAGAGATATTCCCACCATTGGCAAACCATTAAATAGCATTTGTGCTTCATGCCAAAAGGGGAAGCAAACTAGAGCCACATTTAAAACAAAAGAGTACTTCACAAGCAAACCTTTAGAACTAATACATACTGATTTATGTGGACCCATGAGAACGCAAAGCATAAATGGTGACAAATACTTTATGTTGTGCATAGATGACTATTCCAGGATGACATGGGTACTATTTTTGAAGCTTAAATCGGATGCCTTTGAGATGTTCAAGATTTTCAAAAAACAAGTTGAGAATCAAACAGGAAAAAGGATTAAATGTTTAAGATCGGATAGAGGAGGAGAGTTCATTTCGGAGGAGTTTACGAGTACTGTGAAAAATATGGGATTAGGAGACAATTTTCAGCGAGCAAGGACACCTCAAGAGAATGGTGTGGTAGAAAGAAAGAACAAGACAATGAAGGAAATGGCATGAACTATGTTGATTGAGAGCAAAATAGCAGACATATTTTGGAAAGAGGCAGTCCATACTGCGGTATACATCCAAAATAGGTGCATGTTGAGGACACATGAAAGCAAAACTCCGTATGAGCTGTGGTTCGGTAAAAAGGCAATAGCAAGATACTTTAAAGTTTTTGGCAGCAAGTGTTACATCAAAAGAACTGAAGATAATCTTGGTAAGTTTGAAGATAGAGTCGATGAAGGTATTTTTCTTGGCTATTCGACAAAAAGCAAAGCCTACACATGCTACAACAAGAGGCTAAAGAAAATTGTGGAGAGTGCCGATGTTAAAGTTGATGAAGGTAGGGAACGAGAAATTAGCTATGAAGAAAACTACCCAATTTATGAAGAGGTTATTGAAGGAGATGAGGAAAAGGAAACGGAAAAGAAACAAAAAATTGACTCAGATGATTTAAGTAGTGATTCAGAAGAGGAAGAAAACAAGAAATTCAAAACAGGTAGCTAGCAAAAAAATCATCCTAGAGAGCAAATAATTGGAGACCCCACAGTTGGTGTTCAGACAAGAAGAAGAGTAGTAAGTAACTACTCTCTATTATCCAACATTGAGCCCAAAAATGTTGCTGAAGCAAGCAAAGATGAAAGTTGGATGATGGCAATAAATGAAGAATTAGATCAGATCGAGAAAAACAAAACCTGGGAGTTAGTACCAAGACCTGCAAATAAAAATATAATCGGTACTAAATGGGTTTTTCAAAACAAATTGAATGAAGATGGACGAGATAGTCGGGAATAAAGCAAGATTGGTCTATAAAGGCTATGCACAAGTTGAAGGTATTGACTTTGAGGAAACCTTTGCACCAGTGGCTAGACTAGAGGCAATTAGAATGTTTTTGGCTTTAGCAGTTCACAAGAATTTCAAAGTTTATCAAATGGACGTGAAATCAGCATTTCTGAATGGAAAACTTGAAGAAGAGGTCTATATTGAGCAGCCAGATGGTTTCCAACTTGGTGATAATCCCAACTTCGTCTGCAAGTTGAAGAAAGCATTGTATGGCTTGAAACAGGCACCCAGAGCATGGTATGCAAGGCTAGACAACTATCTTACTCAACAAGGGTTCAAAAAGGGTATGGTGGATAGCAATTTGTATGTCAAAATAGAGAATGGCCATCTCATTGTCCTTGTTGTATACGTAGATGATATCATTTTTGGCAGCAACAATGATGAGTCATGTAAATATTTAGCAAATAAGATGTAGAAAGAATTTGAAATGTCAATGATTGGTGAACTTTCGTATTTCCTCGGACTGCAAGTTAATCAAAATGAGAAGGGCATATTTATTTCTCAAGTTAAATATGTGAAAGAGATGCTAAAAAAGTTCACAATGGAGGATTGTAAGCCCGTTAGCACTCCCATGATGACAGAGTTGCAAGTTGAGCAAGGATGACAAATCTTCGGATGTTGATCAAACCATGTACGAGATCTATGATTGGGAGCCTATCGTATTTGATAGCTACCGGACCGGATATCTTGCAGGCGGTTTGCATGGTAGCACGATTTCGAGCTAGTCCCAAGGAGACTCATGTGACAGCCATGAAGAGGATTCTTCGATATCTCGAAGGGTACTATGGAGTATGGGTTATGGTATCCGAAAGGTAAGGATTTCACCCTTATTGTGTATTCAGATGCAGATTGGGCAGGATGTGTCGATGACAGAAAGAGTACCAGTGGAGGTGCATTCTATCTTGGAGACAAGTTGGTTGCATGGCACAGTAAGAAACAAGAGTCAGTCTCCTTATCCACAGTAGAGGCAGAATATATTGCAGCAACAACGTGTTGTACGTAGGTCTTATGGATGAAACAAACCCTGAAAGATCTTGGCATTAACTTCAGTGAGCCAATTTCAGTTAAGTGTGATAACACCAGTGCTATTAACATCTCAAAGAATCCGGTTATGCATTCTCGCACAAAACATATTGCTATCCGATATCACTTTCTGAAGGAGAAAGTTGCGGAAGGTGAGGTTAAGTTGGATTTTGTCCCAACTACAGAGCAAGTAGCGGATATCTTCACAAAACCGCTGCCCAAAGAAATTTTTGAGTACCTTCACAATAAATTGGGAGTGGTCATGCTTCCCAAGCACCGACTAGCAATCGGGACCACATTCTCAGGGGGAGCATTTATATATTTGATTATCTTTTTGCTCATGTTTGTAATTTTTGCTAACTATAATAATTTGTGCTCGAGAATGTTGTGCATGGACTCAGGGGGAGTCTGCAGCAGCCCTTTGGTATTATTGTCAAAGGGGGAGAAGAATTACATAATGGAGATTGCATGTGTGTTGCCAACAATTCCAAAGGGGGAGATTGTTGAGCAAGTTGCAGCAAAAGTATTGTCATTGTTGTCAACACGATCAGACAGATCGGTTGATGAAGTGTAGAGTTGATGAAGTGTACGTGAGATAGTTGATGAAGTATACAGGAGTTAAGAGGTTCTTCAAAGTATGTACAGTGATTATCCAAAAAATTTGAAGTGACCCATATGCTAAAAATCAAAAGAAAATCACAAGGAAGAAAACTGTCGCGATATCGCGACATGTTGAGAAGAAAGAAAACTGTCGCGATATCGCGACATGTTGGAAGGAAGAAAACTATCGCGATATCGCGACATGTTGAGAAGAAAGAAAACTATCGCGATATCGCGACATGTTGGAAGAAAGAAAACTATCGCGATATCGCGACATGTTGAGAAGAAAGAAAAATGTCGCGATATCACGACATGTTGAGAAGCAAGCAAAACTGTCACGATTTCGTGACATGTTCGGAGAGAAAGCGCAAGCAAGCAAAACTATCACGATTTCGCGACATGTTCGGAGAGAAAGCGCAAGCAAGCAAAACTGTCACGATTTCACGACATGTTCGAAGAGAAAGCGCAAGCAAGCAAAACTGTCACGATTTCGTGACATATTGCAAGAGAGATAGTACGAAAGAAAAAGTGTCACGATTTCACGACATGTTGGAAGAGAAAAAGACAAGTAGAAAAAGTGTCACGATTTCGTGACATATTGCAAGAGAGATAGTAGGAAGAAAAAGTGTCACGATTTCACGACATGTTGGAAGAGAAAGAGAGAGAAAGTAGGAAAAAGTGTCACGATTTCGATGACATATTGCAAGAGAAATTGTAGAAACGAAAAAGTGTCACAATTTCGCGACATGTTGCATTTGGAAGCGAAGAGAAATGAGGAGGAAAAAGATGTCGCGATTTCGCGACATGTAGCATTTTCGCAGTCCAAAGCAAAGATGAAGGTAGAAAAGGAAAAGTGTCACGATTTCATGACATGTCGCATTTTTGCAACTTGAAAAGTGTAGGAAGACAGAAAAGGAAAAGTGTCACGATTTCGCGACATGTCGTATTTTTACGACTTGAAAAGTGCAGGAAGACAGAAAAGGAAAAGTGTCACGATTTCGTGACATGTCGCATTTTCGTGACTTGAAAAGAGTAGGAAGGCCGAGAAGAAAAAGTGTCGCGATATCGTGACATGTCACGTTTTCGTGACCCGAAGGCAAGAGAAAGAGCAAAGGAGAAAAAGTGTCGTGATATCGTGACATGTCACATTTTTGTGACTAACGGAGGAGAGAGAAAGTAAGAAGGCAAAAGTGTCACGATATCACGACAAAAGTAAAGAGAAAGAGTACGGAGGTGAAAGTGTCACGATATCGCGACATGTAATTTTGCGGGTACATGCCAAGAAAAGTAGCAAGGAGGCAAAAGTGTCGTGATATCGTGACATGTTGTGTTTTCACGGGTACAAGCCGAGAAGAGGACAAAGAGGCAGAAGTGTCACGATTTCGTGATAGGTCGCTTTGGTGCGAGCTAAGAAGAGAAACCAACCAAAAGAAGATATGTGATAGTTAACTAAAGTTGGTATGATAGTTACAGGTGCAGTTATAGAAGAAGTCGATACGATAGTTACAGGTGCAGTTATAGGAGAAGTCGGTACGATAGTTACAGGTGCAGTTACAGAGAAAAGGTTATAAAAGGAGATCTGCATGGAGAATTACATTGCTAAAAAAGGTTGAAGAGTGTGTGTCGTAAGAGAGCGTTAAGGAGAGCCGAGAGAGCAATAGACCAGATAGGGTCTTGTATAAGCGAAGGCATTTTTATGTCAATCTTATAGTTTCAAAATTGCAGTCTGAGTTGGTGCTTGGAATCAGGGGTTGGTGCTCCTTTCTATTGGTGCAGATAAATCAGGGGTTGGTGCTCCTTTCTGTTGGTGCAGATAAACCAGGGGTTGGTGCTCCTTCTAGTGGGTGCTGGTAAATTGTTTGTAAAATTGTTATTTTGCAAAGACTGGATTTGGACGGGAGTCCAAGCAATCATTTTTGAGGAGTAGCCAAATTGGTGAACCTCGTTACATCGTGTGTTGTGGAATGCTCTCTTGTTATACTTGCTTTATCTGATTTTAAGTTTTCATTGTTTCGGCATTAAGAGTTGTAGATTTGAATTTAAATAGCTACACCGATTCACCCCCCTCTCAGTGTCATTGTGAAACTATCAATTGGTATCAGAGCCAAGTTCCTGAACAAGCTTAATCGGCTAAGGTGATCTTGGAAGTGAGACAATGGCAGGTGGTGAAGGATTCTCATCAAACAAAGCACCATTATTTGATGAAACTAATTACGCATTTTGGAGACTCAGGATGCAGACATATCTATGCGCCTTGGGATATGACATTTGGGAGTCAGTAGACAGTGGATACGCAATATCCATCACTCCTCCAACCGATGTTGTCGATAAGAAATTGTTTGAGAATAACTCTAAAGCAAAAAATGCTATCATGTGCGGTTTAGTGGACAGCGAACTGATAAAGATTATGAGTTGTAAAATGGCAAAAGACATGTGGGATAAACTAAGGAGCATTCATGAAGGAGACGACAAGATCAAGGAGGCCAAGTTACAAACGCATCGAGCCCAGTTCAAAGCATTAAAAATGAATGATGATGAGAACATAGAGGCATACATGCTGAGAGTTAATGGAATCGTTAATGCGATTAGAGGACTCGACGAGGAAATGGAAGATGCTAGTCATAGTGAAAAAGGTACTAAGATCTCTTCCCCAAAGATTTGATTCTAAAGTTTCAGCAATAGAAGAAGCTAAAGATCTAAATATTTTTAGTATGGATGAGATGCATGGTTCTCTGACTGCATATGAGATGAGAATAGGAAAAACTAAACCCATAGATAGAGAAGCTACTTTTAAAGCACATAAAAATATAAAAGCAAAACAAGAATCCGAGGAAGAAGAGACATCAGATGAAATGAAAGCAAACTTTGTTCGAAAACTAATAAGGGGAAAAGGAAAATATAGAGGAAAGCTACCATTTAAGTGTTTCAACTATGGAGGCATTGGGCACTTTGCAGCTAAATGTCCACTCAATGAGAAAAACAAAAGTGATGAAGGTTCACACCAAGAAAGAAGTGACTGGAAGAAGAAATCAAATTTTAGAAAAGGCAACTTCAAGAAGAAAAGTTTCATATCCAAGAATGTCAGTCCTTCAGAAGATAGCTCCGGTGAAGATTCTGAAGAAGAAATCGGTGAAGCTCTTTTCATGGCATTCGAAGAAGAAAAAATAGAAGAAAAACTTGAGGCTGAGGCTGAAGTAGATCTGGAAGGTGAGCTGATCACTGCACTTAAAGAGCTGAGTATAGAAAGGAAAAAGAATAAGAAAGTTTCAAGAAAATTTGAGGATGCCAATGAAATCATAACCAGCTTGAAAGTACAGATAGACGAATCTAAGAAAATATCTGAAGATATAGAAGTACAATTAACTATGAAAATAGATGAGTGCAACAAGTTAGAAGAAGAGATTGTTGGATTAAAGATGCAGCTAGAAGAGATGAATCGAAAAGTGAGATGTTATCACAAAATTGAAGAAAGTTCTGTAAAGTTGGACAAGATTATAAATAGCCAAAGGACTACAGGCATTAAATTTGGTTTGGGCTTCATTGAAGGAGAATCATCAAATGGATCAAAGGCCATAACTATAGATCCCATAAAGAATGAAGATAAGATCAGGATTGATCAAGAAAAAATGAATCATGCTAAAGAAAGCAATAATGCCAGGCACGAGAGGAGTATTGACAATGATGAATTCACCAATGTCACTCATCAAAGGAGAAGAAGATTTGTGGCTCCTACTACAAAATGGCAAAAACCATCACCCAGGTTCACTCATTTCTTTTCTGGTTATTGTTTTAAATGCAATGGTTATGGACATAAGATTGCAGATTGCAAGTATAATGTAGGACAAAGGAATTTTGTCAGTAGAAATGTTTTTCACCATTGATGGATTATGCAGTAGAATGTTATAACTGTCATAATTTTGGACATATTGCAAGAAATTGTCGAAGTACATTTGCAGCAAATAAACATCAGGGAAGACAATTTCAATCAAATGGTTTGAGACAAAATAGAAGATTTCCCGAAAAACATGCACAGGCTACTGACAAAGAAAAGTCAAAACAAGTGACCAAAACTGTAATCAAACCAGAGTGGAAAGAAAAGGAGCGACTCAAGGAAGAAAAGGAATCCTTGATTGTACAGACAACATTTAAAGCACAGAACAAATCTACACCATGGATACTTGATAGTGGGTGCTCCAGTCATATGACAGGTGACAAACAAAAATTTGAGAAGTTACAGAAGTATGAAGGTGGTTCTGTAAAATTTGGAAATAATGATGGAGCGAAGATAGTTGGCAAAGGATCAGTTAAGATCAGTGATGGAAAAATAAAGTCAAAAGAAGTCTTGTTTGTGATTGGTCTGAAGCATAACTTGTTAAGCGTAAGTCAAATTTGTGACAGAGGTCATGAAGTAATTTTCAAGAAGCAGGGTTGTGAAGTCGAACAACAAACTGTGGAAAGTTGATAGCAACTGGATCAAGAACATCTGGCAACCTCGTATACTCTCTCAGAGACTTCAGAAGGAGCGTGCTTGATTGGACATGAAGAAGAAAATTGGTTGTGGCACAAGAGGCTCGGTCATATCAGTTTTGACAATCTAGTAAAAATCAGCTCAAAAGGGGCAGTGAGAGATATTCCCACCATTGGCAAACCATTAAATAGCATTTGTGCTTCATGCCAAAAGGGGAAGCAAACTAGAGCCACATTTAAAACAAAAGAGTACTTCACAAGCAAACCTTTAGAACTAATACATACTGATTTATGTGGACCCATGAGAACGCAAAGCATAAATGGTGACAAATACTTTATGTTGTGCATAGATGACTATTCCAGGATGACATGGGTACTATTTTTGAAGCTTAAATCAGATGCCTTTGAGATGTTCAAGATTTTCAAAAACCAAGTTGAGAATCAAACAGGAAAAAGGATTAAATGTTTAAGATCAGATAGAGGAGGAGAGTTCATTTCAGAGGAGTTTGCAGAGTACTGTGAAAAGTATGGGATTAAGAGACAGTTTTCAGCAGCAAGGACACCTCAGCAGAATGGTGTGGTAGAAAGAAAGAACAGGACAGTGCAGGAAATGGCAAGGACTATGTTGACTGAGAGCAAAATAGCAGATAAATTTTGGAAAGAGGCAGTCCATACTACGGTATACATCCAAAATAGGTGCATGTTGAGGACACATGAAAGCAAAACTCCGTATGAGCTGTGGTTCGGTAAAAAGGCAACAACAAGATACTTTAAAGTTTTTGGCAGCAAGTGTTACATCAAAAGAACTGAAGATAATCTTGGTAAGTTTGAAGATAGAGCCGATGAAGGTATCTTTCTTGGCTATTCGACAAAAAGCAAAGCCTATACATGCTACAACAAGAGGCTAAAGAAAATTGTGGAGAGTGCTGATGTTAAAGTTGATGAAGGTAGGGAACGAGAAATTAGTTATGAAGAAAACTACCCAATCTATGAAGAGGTTATTGAAGCAGATGAGGAAGAGGAAACGAAAAAGAAACAGAAAATTGACTCAGATGATTTAAGTAGTGTTTCAGAAGAGGAAGAAAACAAGAAATTCAAAATAGGCAGCTGGCAGAAAAATCATCCTAGAGAGCAAATAATTGGAGATCCCACAGTTGGTGTTCAAACAAGAAGAAGAGTAGTAAGTAACTACTCTCTATTATCCAGCATTGAGCCCAAAAATATTTCTGAAGCAAGCAAAGATGAAAGTTGGATGACGGCAATAAATGAAGAATTAGATCAGATTGAGAAAAACAAAACCTGGGAGTTAGTACCAAGACCTGCAAATAAAAATATAATCGGTACTAAATGGGTTTTTCGAAACAAATTGAATGAAGATGGACAGATAGTCAGGAATAAAGCAAGATTGGTCTATAAAGGCTATGCACAAGTTGAAGGTATTGACTTTGAAGAAACCTTTGCACCAGATGGCTAGACTTGAGGCAATTAGAATGTTTCCGGCTTTAGCAGTTCACAAGAATTTCAAAGTTTATCAAATGGACATGAAATCAGCATTTTTGAATGGAAAACTTGAAGAAGAGGTCTATATTGAGCAGCCGGATGGCTTCCAACTCGGTGATAATCCCAACTTCGTCTGCAAGTTGAAAAAAGCATTGTATGGTTTGAAACAGGCACCCAGAGCATGGTATGCAAGGCTAGACAACTATCTTACTGAACAAGGGTTCAAAAAGGGTATGGTGGACAACAATTTGTATGTCAAAATAGAGAATGGCCATCTCATTGTCCTTGTTGTATACGTAGATGATATCATTTTTGGCAGCAACAATGATGAGTCGTGTAAAGATTTAGCAAATAAGATGCAGAAAGAATTTGAAATGTCTATGATTGGTGAACTTGCATATTTCCTCGGACTGCAAGTTAATCAAAATGAGAAGGGCATATTTATTTCTCAAATTAAATATGTGAAGGAGATGCTAAAGAAATTCACAATGGAGGATTGTAAGCCTGTTAGCACTCCCATGACGACAAGTTGCAAGTTGAGCAAGGATGACAAATCTCCAGATGTTGATCAAACCATGTACAGATCTATGATTGGGAGCTTACTGTATTTGACAGCTACCAGACCAGATATCTTGCAGGCAGTTTGCATGGTCGCACGATTTCAGGCTAGTCCCAAGGAAACTCATGTGACAACCATGAAGAGGATTCTTCGGTATCTGAAGGGTACTATGGAGTATGGATTGTGGTATCCGAAAGGTAAGGATTTCACCCTTATTGCGTATTCAGATGCAGATTGGGCAGGATGTGTCGATGATAGAAAGAGTACCAGTGGAGGTGCTTTCTATCTTGGAGACAAGTTGGTCGCATGGCACAGTAAGAAACAAGAGTCAGTCTCCTTATCCACAGCAGAGGCAGAATATATTGCAGCATCAACGTGTTGTACGCAGGTTTTATGGATGAAACAAACCCTGAAAGATCTTGGCATTAACTTCAGAGAGCCAATTTCAGTTAAGTGTGATAACACCAGTGCTATTAACATCTCAAAGAATCCGGTTATGCATTCCCGCACAAAACATATTGCTATCCGATATCACTTTCTGAAGGAGAAAGTTGCGGAAGGTGAGGTTAAGTTGGATTTTGTCCCAACTACAGAGCAAGTAGCGGATATCTTCACAAAACCATTGCCCAAAGAAATTTTTGAGTACCTTCACAATAAGTTGGGAGTGGTCACGCTTCCCAAGCATTGACTAGCAATCGGGACCACATTCTCAGGGGGAGCAATTATATATTTCATTATCTTTTTGCTCATGTTTGTAATTTTTGCTAACTGTAATAATTTGTGCTTGAGAATGTTGTGCATGGACTCAGGGGGAGTCTGCAGCAGCCCTTTGGTATTATTGTCAAAGGGGGAGAAGAATTACAGGAATTACAGGAGATTGCATGAGTGTTGCCAACAATTCCAAAGGGGGAGATTGTTGAGAAAGTTGCAGCAAAAGTATTGTCATTGTTGTCAACACAATCTGACAGATCAGTTGATGAAGTATACAGGAGTTAAGAGGTTCTTCAGAGTATGTACAGTGATTATCCAAAAAATTTGAAGTGACCCATATGCTAAAAATGCTAAAAATCAAAAGAAAATCACAAGGAAGAAAACTGTCGCGATATCGCGACATGTTGAGAAGAAAGAAAACTATCGCGATATCGCGACATGTTGGAAGAAAGAAAACTGTTATGATATCGACATGTTGAGAGAAAGAAAAACTATCGTGATATCGTGACATGTTGAGAAGCAAGAAAACTATCACGATTTCGTGACATGTTGGAGAGAAGGCGCAAGCAAGAAAACTGTCACGATTTCGTGACATGTTCGAAGAGAAAGCGCAAGAAGGAAAAACTGTCATGATTTGTGACATGTTCGAAGAGAAAGGAAGTAGAAAATATCACGATTTCGTGACATATTGCAAGAGAGATAGTATGAAAGAAAAAGTGTCATGATTTTGTGACATGTTGGAAGAGAAAAAGACAAGTAGAAAAAGTGTCACGATTTCGTGACATATTGCAAGAAAGATTGTACGAAAGAAAAAGTGTCACGATTTCGCGACATGTTGGAAGAGAAAGAGGAGAAGAAAAAGTGTCACGATTTCATGACATATTGCAAGAAATATTGTATGAAAGAAAAAGTGTCACGATTTCGTGACATGTTTCATTTTTGTGGGCCAAAGCAAAGAGAAAGAGGAGAGAGAAAAAGGTGTCGCGATTTCGTGACATGTTTCATTTTGTGGTCAAAGCGAAGATGAAAGAGAGAGAGAAAAGTGTCGCGAATTTCGTGACATGTTGCATTTTGTAAAGTGAAGATGAAATGAAGAGAGAAAAGTGTCACGATTTCGTGACATGTCGCATTTTCACGACTTGAAAAGTGAGGAAGGAGAAAAGGAAAAGTGTCATGATTTCGTGACATGTCGCATTTTTGTGACTTGAAAAGAGCAGGAAGGCCGAGAAGAAAAAGTGTCGCGATATCACGACATGTCGCATTTTCGCGACTCGAAGGCAAGAGAAAGAGCAAAGGAGAAAAAGTGTCACGATATCGCGACATGTCACATTTTCACGACTAACGGAGGAGAGAGAAAGGAAGAAGGCAAAAGTGTCACGATATCGCGACAAAAGTAAAGAGAAAGAGTACGGAGGCAAAAGTGTCGTGATATCGCGACATGTATTTTTGTGGGTACATGCCAAGAAAAGTAGCAAGGAGGCAAAAGTGTCACGATATCATGACATGTGTTTTCATGGGTACAAGCCGAGAAGAGGACAAAGAGGTAGAAGTGTCACGATTTCGTGACAGGTCGCTTCGACGAGCTAAGAAGAGAAACCATCGAAAGAAGATATGTGATAGTTAACTAAAGTCGGTATGACAGTTACAGGTGCAGTTATAGAAGAAGTCGATATGACAGTTACAGGTGCAGTTATAGGAGAAGTCGGTACGACAGTTATAGGTGTAGTTACAGAGAAAAGGTTATAAAAGGAGATCTGCATGGAGAATTACATTGCTAAAAAAGGCTGAAGAGTGCGTGCCGTAAGAGAGCGTTAAGGAGAGCCGAGAGAGCAATAGACCAGACAGGGTCTTGTATAAGCGAAGGCATTTTTATGTCAATCTTATAGTTTCAAAATTGCAGTCTGAGTTGGTGCTTGGAATCAGGGGTTGGTGCTCCTTTCTGTTAGTGCAGATAAATCAGGGGTTTTTGCTCCTTTCTTTGGTGCAGATAAACCAGGGGTTGGTGCTCCTTCCAGTGGGTGCTGGTAAATTGTTTGTAAAATTGTTATTTTGCAAAGACTGGATTTGGACGGGAGTCCAAGCAGTCATTTTTGAGGAGTAGCCAAATTGGTGAACCTCGTTACATCGTGTGTTGTGGAATGCTCTCTTGTTATACTTGCTTTATCTGAGTTTAAGTTTTCATTGTTTCGGCATTAAGAGTTGTAGATTTGAATTTAAATAGCTACACTGATTCACCCCCCTCTCAGTGTCATTGTGAAACTATCAATTGGTATCAGAGCCAAGTTCCTGAACAAGCTTAATCGGCTAAGGTGATCTTGGAAGTGAGACAATGGCAGGTGGTGAAGGATTCTCATCAAACAAAGCACCATTATTTGATGGAACTAATTACGCATTTTGGAGACTCAGGATGCAGACATATCTATGCGCTTTGGGATACGACATTTGGGAGTCAGTAGACAGTGGATACTCAATATCCATCACTCCTCCAACCGATGTTGTCGGTAAGAAATTGTTTGAGAATAACTCTAAAGCAAAGAATGCTATCATGTGCGGTTTAGTGGACAACGAACTGATAAAGATTATGAGTTGTAAAATGGCAAAAGACATGTGGGATAAACTAAGGAGCATTCATGAAGGAGACGACAAGATCAAGGAGGCCAAGTTACAAACGCATCGAGCCCAGTTCGAAGCATTAAAAATGAATGACGATGAGAACATAGAGGCATACATGCTGAGAGTTAATGGAATCGTTAATGCGATTAGAGGACTCGACGAGGAAATGGAAGATGCTGTCATAGTGAAAAAGGTACTAAGATCTCTTCCCCAAAGATTTGATTCTAAAGTTTCAGCAATAGAAGAAGCTAAAGATCTAAATATTTTTAGTATGGATGAGATGCATGGTTCTCTGATTGCATATGAGATGAGAATAGGAAAAACTAAACCCACAGACAGAGAAGCTGCTTTTAAAGCACATAAAAATATAAAAGCAAAACAAGAATCCGAGGAAGAAGAGACATCAGATGAAATGGAAGCAAACTTTGTTCGAAAACTAATAAGGGGAAAAGGAAAATACAGAGGAAAGCTACCATTTAAGTGTTTCAACTGTGGAGGCATTGGGCACTTTGCAGCTAAATGTCCACTCAATGAGAAAAACAAAAGTGATGAAGGTTCACACCAAGAAAGAAGTGACTGGAAGAAGAAATCAAATTTTAGAAAAGGCAACTTCAAGAAGAAAAGTTTCATATCCAAGAATGTCAGTCCTTTAGAAGACAACTCCGGTGAGGATTCTGAAGAAGAAACCGATGAAGCTCTTTTCATGGCATTCGAAGAAGAAAAAATAGAAGAAAAACTTGAGGTTGAGGCTGAAGTAGATCTGGAAGGTGAGCTGATCGCTGCACTTAAAGAGCTGAGTATAGAAAGGAAAAAGAATAAGAAAGTTTCAAGAAAATTTGAGGATGCCAATGAAATCATAACCAGCTTGAAAGTACAGATAGACGAATCTAAGAAAATATCTGAAGATATCGAAGTACAATTAACCATGAAAATAGATGAGTGCAACAAGTTAGAAGAAGAGATTGTTGGATTAAAGATGCAGCTAGAAGAGATGAATCAAAAAGTGAGATGTTATCACAAAATTGAAGAAAGTTCTATAAAGTTGGACAAGATTATAAATAGCCAAAGGACTACAGGCATCAAATTTGGTTTGGGCTTCATTGAAGGAGAATCATCAAATGGATCAAAGGCCATAACTGTAGATCCCATAAAGAATGAAGATAAGATCAGGATTGATCAAGAAAAAATGAATCATGCTAAAGAAAGCAATAATGCCAGGCACGAGAGGAGTATTGACAATGATGAATTCACCAATGTCACTCATCAAAGGAGAAGAAGATTTGTGGCTCCTACTACAAAATGGCAAAAACCATCACCCAGGTTCACTCATTTCTTTTCTCGGTTATTGTTTTAAATGCAATGGTTATGGACATAAGATTGCAGATTGCAAGTATAATGTAGGACAAAGGAATTTTGTCAGTAGAAATGTTTTTTCACCATTGATGGATTATGCAGTAGAATGTTATAACTGTCATAATTTTGGGCATATTGCAAGAAATTGTCGAAGTACATTTGCAGCAAATAAACATCAGGGAAGACAATTTCAATCAAATGGTTTGAGACAAAATAGAAGATTTCTCGAAAAACATGTACAGGCTACTGACAAAGAAAAGTCAAAACAAGTGACCAAAACCGTAATCAAACCAGAGTGGAAAGAAAAGGAGCGACTCAAGGAAGAAAAGGAATCCTTGATTGTACAGACAACATTTAAAGCACAGAACAAATCTACACCATGGATACTTGATAGTGGGTGCTCCAGTCATATGACAGGTGACAAACAAAAATTTGAGAAGTTACAGAAGTATGAAGGTGGTTCTGTAAAATTTGGAAATAATGATGGAGCGAAGATAGTTGGCAAAGGATCGGTTAAGATCAGTGATGGAAAAATAAAGTCAAAAGAAGTCTTGTTTGTGATTGGTCTGAAGCATAACTTGTTAAGCGTAAGTCAGATTTGTGACAGAGGTCATGAAGTAATTTTCAAGAAGCAGGGTTGTGAAGTCAGAACAACAAACTGTGGAAAGTTGATAGCAACTGGATCAAGAACATCTGGCAACCTGTATACTCTCTCAGAGACTTCAGAAGGAGCGTGCTTGATTGGACATGAAGAAGAAAATTGGTTGTGGCACAAGAGGCTCGGTCATATCAGTTTTGACAATCTAGTAAAAATCAGCTCAAAAGGGGCAGTGAGAGATATTCCCACCATTGGCAAACCATTAAATAGCATTTGTGCTTCATGCCAAAAGGGGAAGCAAACTAGAGCCACATTTAAAACAAAAGAGTACTTCACAAGCAAACCTTTAGAACTAATACATACTGATTTATGTGGACCCATGAGAACGCAAAGCATAAATGGTGACAAATACTTTATGTTGTGCATAGATGACTATTCCAGGATGACATGGGTACTATTTTTGAAGCTTAAATCAGATGCCTTTGAGATGTTCAAGATTTTCAAAAAACAAGTTGAGAATCAAACAGGAAAAAGGATTAAATGTTTAAGATCAGATAGAGGAGGAGAGTTCATTTCAGAGGAGTTTGCAGAGTACTGTGAAAAGTATGGGATTAAGAGACAGTTTTCAGCAGCAAGGACACCTCAGCAGAATGGTGTGGTAGAAAGAAAGAACAGGACAGTGCAGGAAATGGCAAGGACTATGTTGACTGAGAGCAAAATAGCAGACATATTTTGGAAAGAGGCAGTCCATACTGTGGTATACATCCAAAATAGGTGCATGTTGAGGACACATGAAAGCAAAACTCCGTATGAGCTGTGGTTCGGTAAAAAGGCAACAACAAGATACTTTAAAGTTTTTGGCAGCAAGTGTTACATCAAAAGAACTGAAGATAATCTTGGTAAGTTTGAAGATAGAGTTGATGAAGGTATCTTTCTTGGCTATTCGACAAAAAGCAAAGCCTATACATGCTACAACAAGAGGCTAAAGAAAATTGTGGAGAGTGCTGATGTTAAAGTTGATGAAGGTAGGGAACGAGAAATTAGTTATGAAGAAAACTACCCAATCTATGAAGAGGTTATTGAAGCAGATGAGGAAGAGGAAACGAAAAAGAAACAGAAAATTGACTCAGATGATTTAAGTAGTGTTTCAGAAGAGGAAGAAAACAAGAAATTCAAAATAGGCAGCTAGCAAAAAAATCATCCTAGAGAGCAAATAATTGGAGATCCCACAGTTGGTGTTCAAACAAGAAGAAGAGTAGTAAGTAACTACTCTCTATTATCCAGCATTGAGCCCAAAAATGTTGTTGAAGCAAGCAAAGATGAAAGTTGGATGACGACAATAAATGAAGAATTAGATCAGATTGAGAAAAACAAAACCTGGGAGTTAGTACCAAGACCTGCAAATAAAAATATAATCGGTACTAAATGGGTTTTTCAAAACAAATTGAATGAAGATGGATAGATAGTCAGGAATAAAGCAAGATTGGTCTGTAAAGGCTATGCACAAGTTGAAGGTATTGACTTTGAAGAAACCTTTGCACCAGTGGCTAGACTTGAGGCAATTAGAATGTTTCTGGCTTTAGCAGTTCACAAGAATTTCAAAGTTTATCAAATGGACGTGAAATCAGCATTTCTGAATGGAAAACTTGAAGAAGAGGTCTATATTGAGCAGCCAGATGGCTTCCAACTCGGTGATAATCCCAACTTCGTCTGCAAGTTGAAAAAAGCACTGTATGGTTTGAAACAGGCACCCAGAGCATGGTATGCAAGGCTAGACAACTATCTTACTGAACAAGGGTTCAAAAAGGGTATGGTGGACAGCAATTTGTATGTCAAAATAGAGAATGGCCATCTCATTGTCCTTGTTGTATATGTAGATGATATCATTTTTGGCAAGCAATAATGATGAGTCGTGTAAAGATTTAGCAAATAAGATGCAGAAAGAATTTGAAATGTCTATGATTGGTGAACTTGCGTATTTCCTCGGACTGCAAGTTAATCAAAATGAGAAGGGCATATTTATTTCTCAAATTAAATATGTGAAGGAGATGCTAAAGAAATTCACAATGGAGGATTGTAAGCCTGTTAGCACTCCCATGACGACAAGGTTGCAAGTTGAGCAAGGATGACAAATCTCCAGATGTTGATCAAACCATGTACAGATCTATGATTGGGAGCTTACTGTATTTGATAGCTACCAGACTAGATATCTTGCAGGCAGTTTGCATGGTCGCACGATTTCAGGCTAGTCCCAAGGAAACTCATGTGACAGCCATGAAGAGGATTCTTCGATATCTGAAGGGTACTATGGAGTATGGATTGTGGTATCCAAAAGGTAAGGATTTCACCCTTATTGCGTATTCAGATGCAGATTGGGCAGGATGTGTCGATGACAGAAAGAGTACCAGTGGAGGTGCTTTCTATCTTGGAGACAAGTTGGTCGCATGGCACAGTAAGAAACAAGAGTCAGTTTCCTTATCCACAGCAGAGGCAGAATATATTGCAGCATCAACGTGTTGTACGCAGGTTTTATGGATGAAACAAACCTTGAAAGATCTTGGCATTAACTTCAGAGAGCCAATTTTAGTTAAGTGTGATAACACCAATGCTATTAACATCTCAAAGAATCCGGTTATGCATTCCCGCACAAAACATATTGCTATCCGATATCACTTTCTGAAGGAGAAAGTTGCGGAAGGTGAGGTTAAGTTGGATTTTGTCCCAACTACAGAGCAAGTAGCGGATATCTTCACAAAACCGCTGCCCAAAGAAATTTTTGAGTACCTTCACAATAAGTTGGGAGTGGTCACGCTTCCCAAGCATTGACTAGCAATCGGGACCACATTCTCAAGGGGAGCAATTATATATTTCATTATCTTTTTGCTCATGTTTGTAATTTTTGCTAACTGTAATAATTTGTGCTTGAGAATGTTGTGCATGGACTCAGGGGGAGTCTGTAGTAGCCCTTTGGTATTATTGTCAAAGGGGGAGAAGAATTATAGGAATTACAGGAGATTGCATGAGTGTTGCCAACAATTCCAAAGGGGGAGATTGTTGAGCAAGTTGCAGCAAAAGTATTGTCATTGTTGTCAACACAGTCAGACAGATCAGTTGATGAAGTGTACAGGCAGTCAGATAGATCAGTTGATGAAGTATACAGGAGTTAAGAGGTTCTTCAGAGTATGTACAATGATTATCCAAAAAATTTGAAGTGACCCATATGCTAAAAATGCTAAAAATCAAAAGAAAATCACAAGGAAGAAAATTGTCGCGATATCGCGACATGTTGAGAAGAAAGAAAACTGTCGCGATATCGCGACATGTTGAGAAGAAAGAAAAGTCGCGATATCGCGACATGTTGAGAAGCAAGAAAACCTCAGATTTCGTCGACATGTTCGAAGAGAAAGCAAGCAAGAAAAACTATCACGATTTCGTGACATGTTCAGAGAAAAAGGGCCAAGCAAGAAAACTGTCACGATTTCAGACATGTTGAAGAGAAAGCAAGAGAAAATGTCACGATTTTGCGACATATTGCAAGAGAGATAGTAGAAAGAAAAAGTGTCACGATTTCGTGACATGTTGGAAGAGAAAAAGACAAGTAGAAAAAGTGTCACGATTTTGTGACATATTGCAAGAAAGATTGTAGGAAGAAAAAGTGTCACGATTTCGTGACATGTTTCATTTTGAAAGAGAAAGAGGAGAGAGAAAAGATGTCACGATTTCACGACATGTTTCATTTTCGTGGCCAAAGCAAAGAGAAAGAGGAGAGAGAAAAAGGTGTCACGATTTCGTGACATGTTTCATTTTCGGCCAAAGCAAAGAGAAAGAGGAGAGAGAAAAAGGTGTCGCGATTTCGCGACATGTTTCATTTTCGTGAGCCAAAGCAAAGAGAAAGAGGAGAGAGAAAAAGGTGTCACGATTTCATGACATGTTGCATTTTCGGTCCAAAGCGAAGAGAAAATGCAAGGAGGAAAAGTGTCACGATTTCGCGACATGTCGCATTTTCACGTCCAAAGTGAAGAGAAAGAAAAAGGAAAAGTGTCACGATTTCGCGACATGTCGCATTTTCGCGACTTGAAAAGAGAGAAGGCCGAGAAGAAAAAGTGTCACGATATCATGACATGTCGCATTTTCGACCCGAAGGCAAGAGAAAGAGCAAAGGAGAAAAAGTGTCACGATATCGCGACATGTCACATTTTTGCGACTAACGGAGGAGAGAGAAAGGAAGAAGGCAAAAGTGTCACGATATCACGACAAAAGTAAAGAGAAAGAGTACGAAGGCGAAAGTGTCACGATATCATGACATGTGTTTTCATGGGTACATGCCAAGAAAAATAGTAAGGAGGCAAAAGTGTCACGATATCGTGACATGTGTTTTCGTGGGTACAAGCCGAGAAGAGGACAAAGAGGTAGAAGTGTCACGATTTTATGATAGGTCGCTTCGGCGCGAGCTAAGAAGAGAAACCAACCGAAAGAAGATATGTGACAGTTAACTAAAGTCGGTACGATAGTTACAGGTGCAGTTACAGAAGAAGTCGATACGACAGTTACAGGTGCAGTTATAGGAGAAGTCGGTACGACAGTTACAGGTGCAGTTACAGAGAAAAGGTTATAAAAGGAGATCTGCGTGGAGAATTACATTGCTGAAAAAAGGTTGAAGAGTGCGTGTCGTAAGAGAGCGTTAAGGAGAGCCGAGAGAGCAATAGACCAGACAGGGTCTTGTATAAGCGAAGGCATTTTTATGTCAATCTTATAGTTTCAAAATTGCAGTCTGAGTTGGTGCTTGGAATCAGGGGTTGGTGCTCCTTTCTGTTGGTGCAGATAAATCAGGGGTTGGTGCTCCTTTCTGTTGGTGCAGATAAACCAGGGGTTGGTGCTCCTTCCAGTGGGTGCTGGTAAATTGTTTGTAAAATTGTTATTTTGCAAAGACTGGATTTGGACGGGAGTCCAAGCAGTCATTTTTGAGGAGTAGCCAAATTGGTGAACCTCGTTACATCGTGTGTTGTGGAATGCTCTCTTGTTATACTTGCTTTATCTGAGTTTAAGTTTTCATTGTTTCAGAATTAAGAGTTGTAGATTTGAATTTAAATAGCTACACTGATTCACCCCCCCTCTCAGTGTCATTGTGAAACTATCAATCAAATCATCCTAAACAAGATAGGTATCAGGGAAATGATGCTAGGGCTTACAGGTCCCACATAGTTGAGAAGATAAATCAAGTTGTCAAGAAGGATGTTGATTGCCAAGCTTAATTTAATCAACTTTAGCTAGATAAAGAACACTTGGATATCTTAGATCATCAGCATCATCTATAAAAATAGAGTATTGAACAATAGATTCAAGAGACCTTGCGCAATGGGGTTCCTACCCTAAGTACGCATACGTAGGGGTTCAACGGAGACAACCCTATTTTAACCAAAATAGTCCTCTTAGACCTAATAAAATTTTGCCTCCTAGACCTCCTAGGCCTAATCAAGACTTTCCCCCTAGGCCAAACATAGATCGCCTTCGAAATGCATTAGTTCCACCTTGTAGGCCCATTCAAGAAACACCTTACGGGTCCTATGGTGATTTGGAACTAGAAGAGGAATACATAGAAGCACCTTATCGATGTATGGTTGATGATAATCAACCATCACATCATATGTTTAACATTCCTCATCCCCCACCATAGGGCCAAAATAAATAAGAGGATATTAAATCCTTGGATGCATATAGAGCATTGCTCGAGCGCATGGAAACCATAGTGAGTAAGACAGTTGGATCTGGGCAACAAAAACCCACTTTGCACCAGACATAGAATCAAACACTGCATCCATCTATTCCTTCCCCTCCATATCTAGAGCATTTAAAAATACTCAAATTAGATAAATTTAAAGGAGAGGAAGATGCACAAGAGCACGTCACTAGGTTCATGAACCAATGTTTCAATATTCAGGATGATGATGCATTACTCTTGAGAACATTTTTAATCACCCTCTCTAGCCCAATAGTAGAGTGGTATAATCAACTTCCAAGGCATAGTGTCCATACTTTTGAACAATTTGCAGATGCATTCTTGGAATGTTTCACCTTCAATACTAAGAGAAAGGTGACCTTAACAGACCTCATGAGGTTAAAGCAATATGAATATGAGTCAATAATAGACTATGGTAATAGGTGGTGAATGCTTCTTGCTAAGCTACCTTACCTAGTGCTAGTGTCCGAGTTGACTCATATGTTTTCAAAGAGTTATCTAAAACCAATATCCTTATTGTTACAACTCCAACAATATTCCACTCTTGAATATGCTCTAGCATAGGCTAGAACCATAGAAGAAATTAAAATTCAAGAGGGAGAAATCTCAAAACCTCGCAATAAGGAATGGACTAAAAATCCAAAGGGCAATCTGGCTCCATCAAATTCAGCGATAGTCAATCAAGTTGCCATAAATGTCCTAGGGCCTGTGCAAACAACACCACCTCAAAAGGTAAATTATCAGGCCCAACCTCCTCCTACGAGTTACAACAATAACAACCAAGTGAATCAAGGGAAAAATCAGCAACATTGCCCTAAGTGATAGTATACACCTTTCGCTAAGTCAAAGGACTCCCTATTTGATCATCTATGGGCTGCCAAAGTGATTACTTTACCAGAAATCTAGCCTATATACCCGAGTACAGACAAATAAAATTCTATGGGACATCGAGTAGAACTATTTTGTAGATATCATAACCATCTTGGGCATGACTTGCCTACTTGCTACAGTTTCAAAAACCTAGTGTAGGATATAATTGAGAGGAATGACCTTTAAATGGAAAATTCTCTCACCACAAGCAATCAACAAATGGGTGTTTATAAATACCCACTACCCACTCATGAGGTACAGGCAACTCCTACCAAACAAGTAAATGAGGTACATACGTCACCCCTAAATAAGGTTATGCCAATATGGTTAGTATTGTGACAAGGAATAGATGCTATCCAAGTCAAGCTGCACCACCTATAGCTTCAAGCGATATTCCTTCAACATAACAGTCACCTCCACCTCTAGTGCAAAGCCTTCCACCTCATCCAGTGGTTACAATAAAAAGTAAACATGCTCAAATATTACGAACAACATTGGCTAGACTTTCCATATATGATCTTGTTCAACAATCTCCACCTCATAGAGAATTTCTTATGGGCATTCTTAAGTTGATATATCTACAACCCTAGGAGTCTAACTCATTTTATCAATTTTATGGGGCATATGCAACACTGTAAGGAACCAGTTATCACGTTCCATGAGCATGAATCAAACTGATAGTGAGTGATGCAGTGGATCCTCCTCTACACATCATTGTGTGTGAATGGAACACCATATAAGAGAGTTTTAAATGACACTAGTTCATCAAGTAACATAATAACCACTAGTGCTCTCAAACATCTAGGACTTCTAGCATCCCATGTTGTTGCATCCACCTACACCCTTCGAGAATTCAATGATATGATATGCTCAACAGTTAGCACTATAGTCCTACCCATTTAGGTGGGATGCAAAACTATACCAACATTGTATCATATTTTAGAGGGTATAATGGCCTACAACATATTGTTGGGTAGACCTTGGATTCAATACATGAAGTGTGTCCCCTCCATCGCTCACCAATGTATAAAGTATACTTATGAAGGGTAGGTACATGTTGTCTCTACAGACCTTGATCCCTTTAAGTATTGTAACTTTATGCAGTAAATCCTTGAGTTGATATTACCATTGATTCATGTGGACTTCCAAATTAACACATTCATTCAAGGTCCACTTCCATCACCATCACCTTCTATTACTCTATTACCATCTTCCTCCATACCATCATCATCATTGGCACCTTTAGAAACACCTTCATCATCATCCAATCCTCCATAGAGGAATATGTTGAAGAGGCCAATCGATGAGATCCCTCCTATAATTTCCACCATTTCTACGAAAGATATTCCTAGTCTAGTAGATGAGGAACCATCTCATGAGGTAAGCGTTGAGTCATCTCAAGCCTCGTTTCTATCTCCTCCACCTTCACCATCCCAGGTTACAATCCATTTGGCTAGTACAGGTTTAGGAGAGTATCTAGTGAAGAACATCACAACCGTTCTAGCCATTGAGATGGTGCAAGATATGGGATGACCTCATCTCCCCATAGGTAGCATCGAGCCTCTAGGTATACTTCCCAATCGAATGAATTTTATATATGAGGATATCGAATATGGAACATTACCAATTACTCAATAAGAAGAATATGAGGAACCTTTCTATGAGGATATAAATTACATGTCAAATCCCAAATTCACCTTGCGATATCTACATCATTGCCATTGGAATGGCTATGGTCTAGGTTTATATGAACAAGGTACTCATGTTCCTTACCAACCACAATATCAATTACCATATGATAAATCTGGTTTGGGACACAACAAGCCGATACCTTTAGATATACTCATAGAGAGTTTAGAATACCTAGGTATGAACTACATGGATGAGCTTGCACATGAACCTTATGCTAACCCAAATCATGTCTACTCATTGGGAGATTACTTTCCCATAAATATGTCAAATCAATGGTTATCTCACGATTTCACCCAATCTTAGGAAGTGGGTTAAGGTTCACATACCCTTCCATATTATAGTGAGGAAGAGGATCAAGGCCCCTCTCATGAGTGGAAAATAGATGATGAATCATAATATGGTATAGAACCCATCAATTACCCAAGTTTAGATGAGGAACATGAGCAGGTCGTCCCATTGGATGATGAAGAATAATTCTACTTGTGTATGTTCCCAGTGCAACATCCCATCTAGAGATAACTTTTACCACTTGAATATCAAGCTTGTCACCTACCCCATAAACCACTACCGGTCATTCCTCCACCATCGTAGCCACCCCCGTGAGTTGTGAGACAATTGTTTGTCTCTAGACCCAATTGCTTAGCCACTAGAAATCATTCATCCATCAATATGATTTCCATAGATCTTAATGCACCATTGCATGATCCGAATAACCCATCAAATCCATTGTATCTCGATCTTGAAGCAATTGACTTTGTTTAGGGATATTCTCCCCCATATCCATCTGAGTACTGTCCTTGCGATGAAATGTTATAATCGTTTCATTTTTATCCAAGATCTACTCACAATGTCTTTCACATTGAGGTCAAGCATGAGTTTCCAATTGATTATGTAAACCCAGTAGATGACATTCATTTTATTCCTACTCCACATCAGTTGGAAGAGGGATCTCATATGTCAATTGAGCCAACAATTGACAAGGATATTGGCATAGATCCTGATAATCCCCAATTCATAAAGCTAGGGGAAGGCTTATCCTCTACTGAGCAAGCTGATTATACAAAGATTTTAAAATAAAATAAGACAACTTTTGCATGGTCCTATAGAGATATGTCAGGACTAGATCCCAATTTAGCCACATATAATCTTACAATTGACCCAAATGCCAAATTAGTTAAGCAAAAGCTTAGCAAGATGCATCCAATAGTCACCTTAATGGTAAAATATGAATTGCAAAAACTATTGGATGCCAACTTTATTATATCAGTTGATTATCCACCATGGGTTTCCAACATGGTACCTGTCAAGAAACCCAATGAGAGGATTTGCATTTGCACTAATTTTAGAGATCTCAATAAAGTGATTCCTAAGGATCAGTTTCCTTTGCCAAACATTGATGCATTGGTAGATGCCATAGTAGGACATAAAATGTTATCCCTCATGGATGGTTTCTATGGATACAATCATATTCGTATTAATCCAGAAGACCAACTCAAAATGGCATTCACAACACCTTGGGGGACATTTTGTTACAAGGTCATGCCTTTTGGACTCAAAAACACTGGTGCCACCTACCAACGAGCTATAAACCTATATCTTCCATGACTACATGCATAAAATTTTGAAATATTACATAGATGACTTATTGGCCAAATATCTATGGTGCCATGAGCATATTGATGTATTACGCAAGGTTTTAGATCACCTCATTGAACATAATGTTAGGCTAAATCTCAAGAAGTGTGTATTTGGTGTCACATTTAGAAAAATCTTGGGATTCATAATCTCTAAACAAGGCATAGAAGTAGATCCAAATAAATTCAAGGTAATCCTAGAAATACCTCCTCCCACTACTATCAAGCAGTTGTGTAGTCTGCAAGGAAAGGTCACATCCATCAAGCACTTCATAGTGCAATTGTCGGATAAGTGTCGATCGATGAATAAATTGTTACACAAGGGGATCACATTTAAGTGGGATGATGAGTGTCAATCTACCTTTGATGATATTAAACAATACCTAGCTTCACTGCTAGTATTGGCTCCTCCCTGACCAAGAGTATCGTTCTATCTTTACATCTCAACTATTGAGCTTGTATTGGACACCATGTTGCCCAAAAGAATTAATTGCATAAATAACAAGCTACATACTATATTAGCCACACCTTGGTCAACTATGAGATAAATTATGCATACATTGAGAAGCTATGCTTAGCAGTATTTTTTTCCACTAAAAAGCTATGCCATTACATGCTCAATCATACAACGTATGTAGTACCAAAATAGAATCCATTGTGATGCATGATGAGTTGAACTTACCATAGAAGTCACACGATAAAATGGATTAGGTTGTTGATGTAATTTGACCTAAAATTCATAGGAAAAAAATTAATTAAAGGTAAAGTCATAGCCGATCAACTAGCAGAGGCTCCCCTCTAGGATGACCAACCTCTTAGCATAGAGCTTCCTGATGATGGAGTATTTCAGGTGTTAGAATCACCTAATCCTAAAGAGCCTAAAGAAAAGGCTGACATAACTCTATTATTCAATGGATCTAAATGCGAGCAAGGAGGTGGTGCAGGAATTGTATTCTTAACACCGCAAGGGGCTCCCATACCCCTATCATTTAAAATTGATTTCCCATGCACCAACAATAATATCGAGTACGAAGCTCTTCTCATAGGACTTCAAATGACAATCACCATGAAAATAACCAAGCTCAACATTTTTGGTGATTCCTTGCTCATAGTGAATCAAGTCAAGGGGATATTCCAATGTCGATGGCCAATATTGCAAGCCTATAAATCCCTAGTGGATAAAATTTCAAAAAAATTTGAATGGTATGATATTGAGGCACTCCCTCGTTCATCTAATCATTTTGTAGATATAATGGTCTCCTTAGGGTCTTTAATACTGCAGACCACATAACAACCATTCAAGTTAAAATGCTATCACACTCTGTGACTAAGCGCAAGGAGGTTAACTCCATGCCAAAATTCCACATGATTCAAATTGAACCTTCTCATGAACAGTTCTCTCAAATTCACAATTGCTTAAGTAATGCCGCTTGGGGGACTTTGTTCCCTCAAACTCCTTTTGATAACAACACAAGGCTATACTTACAAGTTCTCTACCAATTAGCATTTGTGAGAGAGGAAATCCAAAAATATCGAGCAATTAATGCAATTGAGGCTTCTACAAAATAAAATTGGTACATCCAAATAAAAGACTACCTAAAGCTTGGTAGTATCCCTTTTGGATTGTCGCATACCACAAAATGAGCATTCAAACAAAATGTGGTAAAGTATTTCTTACTACGATATATAATGTATCGTCCAAGCTATGAAGGTATCCTCCATTGCTTAGAGCATCAAGAGTCATTTTGGTCAATTGCTCAAGCACACAATGACACATGTGGTGGCCATTTTAGCAGCATGGCCATTGCAAAGCGCATTCTTCGCATGGGTTATTATTGGCCAACTTTAGAGTAATATTGTTGTTCTTATGACAAGAAGTGTGTAAAGTGTCAATACCATGCTCATTTGACACACATACCTTCTCAGGCCTTACAATCGATTCAATTATTTTTGTCATTTGCACAATGGGAGTTTGATTTAATCGAAAAAATATCACCCACTTCCTCAGGCCATAACACGTTCATCATTACGTCTACTGAGTACTTTACAAAATGGGTGGAAGTAATTCCCCTTACCACTACGACTAGACCTTGCATCGTGGAGTTCATGTTGCATAATATCATTTGTCATTTTGGTATTCCATCCAAGATAATTTTAGATAATGGGCCACCTTTTAAGAATAAGGATGTGCGTGCTATAATAGCTAAATATAACATACCACATAGCTTTTCTATGCCCTATTATCCACAAGCCAATGGGTAAGCTGAGTCATCAAATAAAATAGTAATTGTAATCTTAAAGAAAATTTCTAAGGATAATCATAAATATTGGCATAATCAATTACCTCTTTCTCGTTGGGCCTATCGCACTAGTATTCAAACATCCACTGGGGTGACTCCATTTTCACTAGTGTATGGTACTGAGACAATCATACCTTTAGAATTATAAATCCCATTGTTGTACATATCCATGCAAGAGTTTAACGATGATGATACCATGCAACAAGCTCATCTAGACCAATTAACTTTTCTTGATGAGCAATGCGTTAATGCTCTTAAGCATTCACGTGTTTATCAAGAGTGCCTTAAGAGAGCTTATAACATGAAATTCCACCCTAGAGAATTTTAGGTTGGTCATCTAGTTCTAAAAGATAACCTAGAAAATTCTAATTTGCCACCCCATCTACGGGATAAATTTGTGGTAAACTAGTTAGGTCCATACATTATTACTAGTCATATTGGACCTGGTACTTCTCAGAGGAGCTTGAACCCTTGAATATCCTTCACCTGTGACCTTTCCACACTTAGAGTACCATGTCCTACCTACAATGCTCCAAGACGGTCTACGACCCCTTTGGTTAACCTAAAATGCTCTAAGGTTGTCTACAACCCCTTTTTTCAACCTAAAATCCTCCAAGGTGGTCTACAACCCCTTTGGTCAACCTAAAATGCTCCAAGATGGTCTACGACCCCTTTGGTCAACCTAAAATGCTCCAAGGTGGTCTACGACCCCTTTGGTCAACCTAAAATGCTCCAAGGTAGTCTACAATCCCTTTGGTCAACCTAAAATTCTCCAAGATAGTCTACGACCCCTTTTTTCAACCTAAAATGCTCCAAGGCAGTCTACGAGCCCTTTGGTCAACCTAAAATGCTCCAAGGTAGTCTATGACCCCTTTGGTAACCATAAAATGCTCCAAGGTGGTCTACGGACCCTTTGGTCACCCCAAAATGCTCCAAAGGTGTCTATGACCCCTTTGGTCACCCCAAAAAGCCCCAAAGGTAGCTATAAACCCTTTGGTCACCCCAAAATTCCCCAAAGGTATCTATAAACCCTTTGGTCACCCCAAAAATCCCCAAAGGTATCTATAAATCCTTTGGTCACCCCAAAATCCCCAAAGGTATCTCTAAACCCTTTGGTCACCCAAATAGCCCCAATGGCATCCATTAAGCCCATTGGTCAAATGTATATCCATATATGTATCAAAATTCAAAACATCATCAAAATATCAAAAACATAAAAATATTACATTGCATTACATTTCATATCATTGCATTCTAACATCACTTGCATTAGGCATACCCATAATCACATTTTGCATTCTAGAGTTGATCGTTAATGTCTAGTACCAGGTATGTCCACTAGCCATCATTCAACATCAACTTTGTCAAGAGTCATTATTCCCACTCGTCTACATTTCAGTTATCATTTACATTTTCCACATCTCATATATGTGTCTATTTCCCTTCACCTAGGCCATTTTTTGTAAGGCATATTTAGGATTTTTGGTCACTCAGTTGTCTCTAGTTTTCTTTTTAGATTTTGTAGAAATTTATCCTGATTTTTAGAAGGTAGAGTGTTGCTTTGATTGTACCTTGTATACGTCAAAATCCCAACACATTTTCACATTAATAAATCCAAGTATTGCACAAGGAATATGAAACCTACAAAGTGGTTCATGTTACCCTAATAAAAAGGTTAACCTCACTCATCCCCCTATGTGAATGGTTAAAAAAAGCTAAGAATTAACAAAAGGATAAGCTTCTCCTTACCTCAAACAATCAAAATCCCTTGCTCCAAGCCAAATTGGGGCAACTATCCAAAGAGAAAAATAAACAGTGGTTATTATCACTTCATAATAGTCAAAAGAAAAAGTGATTTTCACCATTATACAAAAGCAAAATAAATAGTGGTTCTCACCACTACAAAAATCCCTTGCTCACCAAAACAAAAATGAGCAATCCCTAGAGCAATTAAAAAATAAAATAAAAAAAGGGAGTACTGGACTTGAATCCCTGGAATTCTCAGTATTTGATAACCATAAGGTGATCCTCATTACAGGTTATGTGGCATCAATCCTTCCTAAAAATGGCAGCATCCTTACGCATGATGATATGTCTATCACATTAGCAAATTGCTTTCATACAGACCAATATTTTCATATGGATGAGCTAGCTTTTGGTAGCCTATATTTCCTAGTAGTCTAATCCAACTACGTATAAAACTCAGGATCATGATACTCATAGGGTGATCTTCAATACATATGGGCTGCATTAATCCTGTTTGGAATTGGGGTAACCTTATGCATTATCATAGAAATGAACTCACATGCACACATAGGGATATTGAATATCTTGTTCATCATATTACATTTATACCTTATCAAAAAATCTTGCATGGTTAATATACAACTTTTGATTAGGTAACTAGAGTGTTTGAGTCTCCTAAAAATCCCAAACATGTCATATAATATTATATTATTTATTTCATTTCATATCAAGCTCTCACATGTTTGTTACATTACGTTTACACAAGACCTTACACAGTGTCATGATAATGTTAAAATGATGAGATAAATTTTGTACAGTCTATGGTGCTAGCATCTAATGTGTCAAATAGTATTCATATCTCATTAATACGTATTAACAAATCATCCATTTCATTATGCATACACACATATACATATCATCAAAATAACATCATATTACAATATATGCATACATGACAAGCATCCATAAAAGCATCAGTATAGCAAACATAAGCATTGCATACATCTCATAAATAAGTAAGAAAATACATGATGATAACAGAAAACTCATATATGTATATGTGTGTGTGTGTGTCTGAAACCAAAAGATACATCATAATCCAAAAACTGCCCATAGGCTACAATAAAGTGGGTCCTAAGACCTCACACTCCCAAAATCCAAAAAGAATCATAGAATCTCCAAAGCCATATTCACGTAGGACCGGCACTATGATGCTCACCCCCACCCTCAATCATTGTTCATCGAGAACTCCCAGATCTACTACTCCCTACCCTATCTGACCTTTATGTGACACTAGGAGTCCCCATCCTCGTAGAATATTGTCATGTACCACTCCTTCGACTCTAGTGCAACCCACTAGCAGAAGGATGCGTTGGTAAGCATCCCCTAAGGTGCACTATATCATCCTCCAAATATTGGGTGTATGCTCGCTCCTCTCGACAACGAGCCTGGAAGTCCCCCACTAAGGCCTGGAGTTATGTCACCTCCTCCCATAGCCTGGTTGTCTTACCATGAATAGATCCCCCATGGCTAAGGATCCATGATCCAACCTGTGCCTGAAGGGTAGTTATATCTACTACCTACCTATCAATCTCATCATGTGCACTCTGCACTTGTACCTGTAGGAGAGCTCTCTCCTATGTACGCTTACATCTACCTCTAATTAGCTAGACCCGTAGCTCAGTAATAGTAGCATCTCATACTACCAGTTGTGCTTGCACTCCATCCTCATCAAAGTCATCTTGTGGATCCCCTAAATCAAGGATATCTATCCACTCATCCTCTACTCAATGATGCACATGTCGCTCGCCTATGTCTGGATCCTCCTTGTCTGGAGCCTCATCATGACCATCATCTGGAGCAATCCTGTGAGCCTCCTTCATTGCCCTAGATGTATCACCTCCTAGTGGCCCCTCCCCTCACCACTGGTGCATCACCCACCAAGAGTCATACTCTGTTCTAGTCCCGACATCGTCTAGCTCAGTAATGTCCACTACAGGATCTGCCTCCTCTCCCACTACCTCAATTTTAGGTCAAACAAGTGTCCTCTCATCCCCGTAATGTCGATAGACCACTGGCTCACTAGGTAACCCTTGGAATAGTCCAAACTATCGTAGGAATCGAGCATACAGAAAGTACTCCCACTTAATCCTATGTCACCCAACTAATCATCTCCCTTGCCTCACTCGATGAAGTTGTACCTCAACCTCAGGCCATGCTGGACAATCCCTGTAGGATCTCCAAGTCACCTCCTCTACCCTGAGTCATGTGAAGGACTGTGCATAATGGTCAATCATACCTACAAAGGGATGGCTCTGACCTATCTCCTGGTCTCACTGCCATAGAATCTTGTAACCTATCTCCCTATCTATAAGCATGTTCTCGTGTCATCCAAGGTAGTCCTCATGGTCTATCCACAAAAATATGTTGTCATCCCTACACCTATAGTAGAAATTTGCATCCTAAGCCTTTCCATCCATAAGAGTGGATCTCATACAACTGATCATACAGTTGTTCTAGTAAAGTAGGGCCCCAAGCCATCACTAGCGACTGCTCTATGGTGCACTCCACAAGTGTAAAAATCAACTCTAAAATATTCCATGGCTACCTAGCTCCTGACTAGTCTAGTAGCAACATGTTGGATATTAGTGTCATCTATAAGGCATACCTCATGGTTAATACCTCGGACTCATACCATAACTCCACTAACATACTACCGCTATGTAAGTCTCACACTACCTCCTACCACTCCCTGTCAAAGTATCTCTGCATAACCATATCTCTCAGATATTGGTGAGTAGATACAATAGGTCACCCCTCTATCAGAATATGCAAAATTTTATAGACATCCTCTAGATCCATTGTCATCTCCCCTGTAGGTAGGTGGAAGGTGTTGGTGCAAGGATCCCATAAGTCTATCAAAGTAGTAAGATAAGCTCGGTCGCCCACCACGGGCTCTAATCGTGTCACTTGCTTAAGACCAATGGAATCAAGATATTTCCAGTCCTCCTCTGTCAATAAGTCCCTAGTGGTTTGAAAGAGAGTCAAAAATCGATATCGACTCTTAACCACCTGGCAAAGGTAAGAAAATTAATAAAAATGCATCAAAATTGCCCAAAAATACCAAAAAATACTCAAAAAGTGATATTTTTACCCTAAATTTGTGGTCGTCCCACCCAAGGATGGACCCCAATTAGGCACCCGTCCCACCTAGGGATGGCCTCCAAAAATGCGTAAAAATGGGTCATTTTGACCCCCAAAATAACCATAAAATAGTAAGAAAACACAAAAAATGGAATAACAATGCATCTAAACCACAAATAAAGCCTACCTTCCTAAGTTTTATCACTACTACATTTCATTAACGAATAATTAGTGTGTTCTTATTGGAAAATATGCAACTAATTATAATTTCAAGTTCAATAAATAATAGGAGAAAATGCAGCTCTTACCCGTCTCACACCAACTCCATCGCTCGTCAAGTCCTATGGTTGGCTCATAGTAATTGTGGGGTACTCTCAGCAGTGCTCCACTTTAGAAAATAAATCTCCTACTCCTCACCTCTCACTTCAATTTTTTCTCAGATCATTACAAAATCATATAATATACATCATGCTAAGTTTTCATGTCATTTGGAATAGTTTAGATATGTCGATTACACTTTTTACCTTCAATATTACATGCATTTAATGGATTCTATCATAATACGCATATGCTATTAACATATTTTAATTCATTGTGTGTAGGTACAGGTATTCCAACACATGAGGAAGGATCTAAGGAGTTGATGAAAGATAGATCAAAGCAGCAACAGTGCAAGCCCACTGTTCAATCGTGAGTGCAAGAAGAACATTGAAAGTGCACCATCGGTTTGTGAAAGGATTGAATTCTTTCAAATTGTAACATGAATTGTATCAATTTGGGAGCCCTCAAGGGGACATATTGTAGCATTTTATTTGACAAATTATATAATACAAATAGAACCCCCCATTTCCTTTCAAATATTTATCACTTATTTATTTGCTTACTTTATCATCTCTTTTGAATGCTTTATTAGAACATTAGATGCATTTCAATTTCATTTTCTAGGTGCACCATTTTTCTGATATTCACTTTTAACTTCTCAAATTATCTTTGTTGTATTTCTCCCCATTTGAAATTGAATTTTGCTCCCATTTGGTTACCTAATTCAATGGTCATGCAATATGTGAAAAACTTAGAATAAATCTAAAGTAGAAATTGGTAAGACCTAGGAAGCTATGAAGCTTTGGGAGAGTATTTGGAGTTGGCCTATTTTGGATAACCTGAATCTTTTCAGGGTCAACATAAAAACCTTCCTCATTAACAATGTACCCAAGGTACTGGAATTACCCTATGCCAAATGTGTGTTTCTATATGTTTACATATAATTTGTGCTTCCAAAGTGTTTAGATCACTTCCTGGACATGTTGTAAGTGTTGTTCCCATGTATTGTTATAGATTATAATGTCATCAAAATACATAACTACAAATTAATTGGTGAAGGGTCAAATAATATCATCCATTATTATCATAAATGTTGTTTGTGTGTTAGTCAAGCCAAAAGGCATAACCAACCATTCAAACAAACCTTCTTTTTATTTGAATGTTATTTTTCACACATTTGTGTGCTCAATGGGAATTTGATGATACCCAAACTTGAGGTCAATCTTGGTAAAATTTGTACCATGTAGCTAATCTAGCATATCATCAATTTGAGGTAATGAATATTGATTCTTCATGGTGATCCTGTTTAGTTCTCGGTAGTCAATACAAAGTCTCCATGTACCATATTTCTTTGGTGCAAAGATAATTGAACTATCACAAGGAGAATAATTTGGCCTGATATGGCTCTTTTTAATTAATTATTGAATCTTTGTCTTGATCTCATTATTTTCAAGAATTGATCCATAATAAATAGTGGTATTGGTAGGATTAAAGTATTTTATATTTTGGGTAACATTGATGTTTTAATGTCCAATGGGGATAAAGTGGTTTTTAATAAAAAGATTTATTGTCTCTTGGAAAATTAAATTGGGGGTGCCCTTTTCCGGTACACACCAACACATGGATGAAGGATGATGATCTGGATTATGAGAAAGAAGGCTTAGGGGGAATCCCAGAGAACTGAGTTTTTGTACGAAATTAACAACAACGGGTATAACAAGAATGTTAGGAGAAAATATCACCGAAATAGACTTCAAATTTGGAGGTGCTTCGTCTCCATATTACTAAATAATAAAAATGAAAAAGTGTCTCCCACTGAGGGCACATGAATGGTTGGCAACGAAACATGGTAACCTTACATAGAATATTAGTGTGATTCGGCCTAGCAAGTTTCAAAGCTTTCGGGCCTCACTAAATTATGCAAACCACTTTGGTCGAAGGAAAATAAATTTATGAAAAAGATAAAGTGTTTTTGGAAAATTGAATATTGGGATTTGCCGGAGGAGTTAGGTAGATTTCCAAATGGGTGATTTATCAAAATTATTTGGGTTTTTGGTAAGGGATATTTAATTTTCAATTATGGTGTGTTTCTAATAGATTTTAATTTTAATGGTGTTAAAGGGGTGAGGCTTTACCTTAATTAAAAATGTTTTTTTGCATTTTCTAACGTTCTTGAAGTGTGGGGTGGGGTGTTTGGATGAGCTTAGTTTTTAGAGATTTTTTAATTTGTGTTTGTTGAAATAGGATGTTGGGTTTTTTTTCAATTGGAGGCTTTTTTGGCAAATTATTTGTATGCTTTTTTTTGGAAAGGTATTAAAAAAATGGGTTATAATTTTGTAGTTATGATTATGGAAAGGAAATGGCAAATGATTCTAGAATTTGAAGTTAGCGTATGTTTTCTTTTTATGGGTGTGGGTGTGGATGGTTGTTTATCAGTTTACATCATTGTGACTTACATTGGAAGGACTTTTGTAAAAGGGGGATGGTTCCAATACTTATGAAACTTTATGGTATATCTGTGGTTGGGTTCTTAAACCTATAAAAGAGCCATTACCTCCTTCTACTAGGTAGGAATGAAAAATTACATCAAAAACTTTGTAAAAGAATGTGAAGTTTGCCAAAGATAAAAGGGGGAGACCCTTGCTATTCCAGGATTACTTCAACCTCTTCCTATACCCACCAAAACATGGGCAGATATTTCTATGGACTTTATTGAAGGATTACCAAAATCGGGAGGAAAACACACCATTTTCGTAGTCGTTGACTGTTTATCTAAATATCCCATTTTTGCTTCATGGCTCATCCTTATACCGCTAGAACTATAGCAAACCTCTTCCTAGATAACATCTTTAAATTACATGGTATGCCCTCCACAATTGTTAGTGATCGTGACCCAACTTTCACTAGCACCTTTTGGAAGGAATTGTTCAAATTACAAGGTACTCAACTTTGTATGAGCTCCGCTTACCATCCTCAAACCGATGGCCAAACAAAAATTGTAAACTTACCTTCGATGTTTTGTTTCTACTCAACCACTCCATTGAGTAAAGTGGCTTTCACTAGCGAAATGGTGGTATAACACTTCATACCATACGTCCATCAAAATGACTCCTTATGAAGCACTATATGGTCAAACACCACCATCCCTCACTTCCTATATTCTAGGGACTACAAAAGTCCATGCGGTGGAAACAAAACTTGCTAATAGACATGACATACTACTGATCCTAAAAGAGAACCTACACATCCCTAGCATCGCATGAAGCGGGCCGATCAACATAAAAGTGAACGTAGTTTCCACAAGGGTGATATGGTTTTCTTACGTCTCCAACCTTACCGTCTTCCTCTCTTAAACAAAATGGTTCTCAAGTTAGCATCCAAATTTTACGGCCATACAAAGTTCTCCATCGTAT
The DNA here is from genome assembly GCA_028583015.1 of Wollemia nobilis. Classification (NCBI taxonomy): domain Eukaryota; kingdom Viridiplantae; phylum Streptophyta; class Pinopsida; order Araucariales; family Araucariaceae; genus Wollemia; species Wollemia nobilis. The sequence goes on along the minus strand of JAQPPZ010000743.1, from coordinate 88,006 downwards.
TGGGACCATTGCTTACAAACTAGAGCTTCCTCCCTCTTCCAAACTTCACCTCGTATTCATGTATCTTGCCTTAAGCTCGCAATTGGAGCCCATATCATGACAGAAACCACTCTCCCTGAATTCTCTGATAATGGAGTACTTCTAGTAGAGCCAGAAGCTATCTTTGGATCATCGCTCGCATCACCTTCGTACTCGCGATAGCACAAAATTTTGAATCCATTGGAAAGGTCTACCTTTAGAAGACGCAACGTGGGAAAATTTTCAAGATATCCAACAGCAATTTCCAAATTTCTAGCTTTGAGGACAAAGCTCCTTTAAGGGGGGTGGCATGTTAGGACCCTCCTAACATGTCCTAATACTTATATTATTTATTAAATATATTCTAGGGTCACAACCCTTCACTCTTACAACTATTAGACTAGGTATTTAAATGCAATCCAAATATGATAATAAGGCATCATCGAACAAATATATTAATTAAGTCTATTGTGGGTTTTTCTACCTTACAATCAAAAAGCAATTCAATATAAAAACGATTCCTCCTTCCACACTATTTAGTTTCATACCAGTATTAGACAAAGGAGAGCCAAGAATCAATTCAATATAATGTTTTATCTTAGAATGGAGTGGAACTTTGGTGGGTGACTTGAAGATATCATCATATTCTATAATGACTTGGTCTATTTATCGTTGTTATGGTGAATATGTAGTCATGGTAGTAGCAACTATCTTCTTGGAAGATTAAGATTTGATCAACGCATTGCTTGGAACTGATGAGGAAAATAAAGGTGGAAGGAGTTATCTCTAGTATCCTATATTGCTAGTTCCCAAGGACGATGATTGAATTGTGAGGTCTTGACTCATACACATCGTTTCTCTACCACATGTATGGATGGCCAAGGAACACATGATAAACATCCAGTGGAACCATATCATATTAAAATTCATCTCTGAATGATTTGATGACATAAGAGAGAAGATATTTTTGAGTGACATGGATATCTCTTCCTTTATTCATCCATCCAATGTTATATGGCTATGGATGAGGCTTCACAAGTAGATTTAGAGCCTTCACAGTATTAATAGATATCAAATTTTTTTGACTATCACTGTCAACAAAGCAATGTAAGGTATTACCATTTATCCACAATTATGAGTGGAATAATTGTTCCTCCTCGGGCATACACTCTCCTTTGATTTGTATAGTAGAGGTAGCAATAGTCATTTGGTTTAACCACCATGATCTTCTTAATCCTTAGTCCGGGGTTGTGTTGGTGTTGTGGATGTAGAGGGTTGTGTCTCAATAAATAGAGACTAAATTTCTTGACATTCTTCTTTGAAATGTCAATTTCTATTATTGTAGTCACACCATTTTTAAGTTTGGTTGTTTTGGGGCTTCTTATCTTGTGACTCTTTCTTCTACTTCTAGATTTCATGGTGTTGCTGATTTTTTTGTTTGGTTGCTTTTGGGCTGACCTTTGGTAGTTTGGTTCTTGTCATTTGAACCATCTCCTTTCTTTCTTTTATGTTTGTTATTTTTCTTGATCTTGATGGTAAATATGTATGCCTTACCCAATTTCTAAAATTTAAAGTTCATGTCCTCCCTCATGTACCAATGTAGCCCACTATGGTACTTAAGAATTCGATGCATCTCAGTATCTTGGATGCCAAGTTTTGTAGATAGTGAATGAAAAGCATTGATATAATATTGAACAAACTATTATTTAATCTAATGTAACTAATGCCATCTCATGTACAAATATTCATAAGCATCTATTAGGTAATATTCATTCTTGATTGCTTCCACAAATTCATCCTATGTAGGATCTTGTAAATCCTCTTACTTCTCATTATATACTTCCCACCAATGGATTGGTATTGAAGCTTTTAGCAAGGAAAATTTTATATTCTCTTTAGAGAAATGATTTATAGAGAAATATGTAGATAGCTAATCCAACCAATTATCCACTACTTTTACATTGATTTTTCCTTCAAATATAGGAATATCAAAATTCGTCTAAACTTTGAACAATGTTAGGGAATTGAATATTTGTGTCATAGCATAGGAAGATGATAGCCACTCAAGAATTTGGGCAAATTGATCAGTTGTCTAATTCTTTTGTCTAACAAAGGCTTCATCCACAAAATGCTTGAAAGGATCTATTATCCTGATGTTGTCCATCATTTAAGATTGTTTGAAATGAATAGGTAGATAATTAGATGGGTCACACATCTGGCACCCAATATTTTGATAGTTTGATCTCATTTTTGGGATAATACACCTACAAAATATATTGCTTTGATACCACTTGATCCATATGTTTATATATAATGGATTCTTTAGTGTTGAATACTAGAAATAGAAAAGAATATTAGCAGTTGAATAGCTAATTTTATTAATTTTGAACAGAAATGTAGAGAAGGCGATCTCTAAAAAGAGATGTCTGCCAATTAAAAATAATCTATGAGAAAATATTGTTTACACATTGCAATTTTCCTTCTTCTTGGAATAAAACCATATATTTATACATAGCTTTGGAAAGAGAGGAAGAGGAAGAGTCATATAAGTTCGATTGGTTGTAATGGTGGTTGTTATAGTGATTTTGATGGTTGTGAAAGTTCAACTACTACCACATAGGATGCAGGATGTGGAAGACCCATTATTGTTGGTAAGCATTACATAGCCTAAGTCTATTAGATCACTCATCCATCTGAGTCGTTTCAAGTCTATTTGAGCCATTTCAATCCCATCTAAGTCCATCCAATCCCTTCTGATCTTGTCTATATTAGTTTGAGGTATCCTTGTCCATCCAAATCCAATCTTGTCCATTTTTTGTAGTCCATTCTTTGGATCAGTAATCCATCAATATTGGCCTAGAGAAAAGTCCTAAGGTGTTTTTTCTATTTATCATAGAAAATTTTTAATGGCACCCAATAAGAGGAATAATACACATGTGGTTGCAAGAAATTTGTTATAAACATGAAACTTAGTAGCCAAAAACTTAAGTTTATAAATTAAGAAAGATATTTTTCTTTCAAATCATTACACCGCATAGCTCTAAATGTAGATAACAATAGGTATAAAACCAAACAGGGTTCCCAAGAAATTAATTTTTTTGACTAAATTCATTCAAAAGCAAAAATTTTGCAACCACCCAAGAATAAAACCTAGATTCTATTTGTAGCACTGGATATTTTTTTCATTTCATAACAAATCCAAAGGCAAAACAAAAAGTATTTAGGCAATGAATATCCTGGTTAAACTTATCCTCCTTTACAAGAGTGATGAAGGAATCATTGACAAAATAACCATTAAGCAACTACATTAAGAAGTGTGGGAGAGAAATAGCTCGAATAAGCCCTCGTTATGCTTTGAAGTCTATTAAATATCCAAAGGCCTCTACTATTAGAACAAAGAGATAAGGGAACATAGGATAGCCTGTTAAGTAGAGCAAACAATGAAAATATTTTGGTCGAACACCATATATGGTAAGGATCATTGAGACATTTGCAAAAGAGGTTTTATCGTTATAATGAACTAGGCCCAAATCCTAAGCTTGTAATATGGCCAAAATAATAGGTCATTCCAATATGTCACAGACATTCTCAAAAGCAATTTTAATGAAGAAGGCCCTTTGACTAGATTGTTGATCCCCTTCCACTCCCTCTCAAACAAAAATGATGTTATTAAATATATAATACCTTTTAATGAATCATGTTTGTTCAAGTTAGATAACCAATAGAAGAATATGACAAAAAATGAAGTATAAGGGATTTGGCTAGTATTTTATAAGAGACTTTTAGCAAAGGTATTAATTAACTTCATGTTCCTTGCCTTAGAAACAAATTTAATGTTACCTATATTAATTAAAGCTCTCCAACGACTTCATTTTTAAGGCCTCTTCATATAATATCAAATCAAGACCTAGCATACTCGATAAAGTCTTGTCAAATTCATATAGAATTTTTTCTAAGCTAAAAGTTTCTTCATTAGTCATATAAAAAAGAGCACTAATGAGCTCTTGTAAAGTTGAAGGGCTATCACACATACAACATTGAACCTCTCAAAACTTAAAAGGGATAACAATAAGATGTTTTAAAGTAGCTTATTTTTTTTAATCATTTTTAAAGATTAAAACATAAGCTTATAATGCTTCATAAATGTTGAAAAAATATTAAGAAGGGTAGTCAGCCTCCCAATAATTATTTCAATGGCCTGAATGTGTTGTGAGAAATTTTTAATGTGAAGGACTTAAAAAACATTTTAAAAACTCTATGTCCAAATTTAAACCAAAATAAAAGTTCAACTCCAAACAACTCATCTAAAATAACAACACTATTTTTAAAGTTTATTTTATACAAATTTTATATTACCCTTAGGAGGATCGGTGGTCCCCTCACGCTAGGTCAACAACAAGGTGGTATATGTTTGTTGGGAATAGAAAACCTACACTTAGCAGTTACTAAAAATAATGTTGGATGTAACCAACTTCCTTACTTATCAATCAAATAAATAAATATATTAAATTGATTTCATATTATTTTTATAATTATTTTTCAAGGGGCGTGTAGTAGCCCCACGAGGAAGTGAAGGCCCCAAAAATTACATAATCGTTGTCCCATTAAAAATAAATAATAATTAGAAATGGTTTGTCTATGAATTGTTCCATTGTATTCCTTGAACGGTAGGTCTAACATATATATATTTTATATAGAAAGGGAATTGGTAACTATTTTTTTTTGTCTTCGATTATAACGTCCTACCTTGTCTAACAAGTCGTCATCAAGGGGTAACTACCTTTCTTTTTGCCTCCGATCATAGCGTTTACATCGTATAACACGTCAAGCTAGCACACAGAAAGACTCAAGTCAAACTACTTCAAGCATGGTAAATATCCAACTTCTTACCATTCTACTTTACCTTAGTGAACAGAATATATATGTATTTATATATATATTATTTGAGTAATGAAGTAGAATATATGTACATATATATAGTTTGACTTGCGCAAAACTCAAAACAGGATTTACTCAAAGTCTCAGATTTTTTATTTTTTTAAATCTGATGGCGCACAACGTCTTCAATTCAATTCGCCAAAGGACGGAACGATTCCTTTTTCTTTTCAGTAGTGGCGCATGCTTTTCCTGGAAAGACAGCGGAAGCTTCATGCTGAAGACTGATGCCAAACGACGGAACGATTCATTTTTCTTTTTCTTTTCAGTTGTAGCGAATGCTTTTCGTGGACATACAGCGGAAGCTTCATGGTGAAGACTGAGGCGTGGATGTGGACGAGACATCTCAAATCTTGGTTTCGTCTCCGTGCTTTAGATTATTCAAAGCAAGTTTTATTTATTAAAGTAATTAAGTTTTTTTTGGTTGGTCTATAAAGATTTACTTTGAAAGAATATCTTGTCATTAGAATTTTTTTAAGAGGGTTTGATAATTTTTTATTTTTTTAGAGTTTAAAGTAAGATTTACTTTGAAATAATATTTGATCGTTAGAACTCCTTTTTAAGGATTTGATATTTTTTTGGTTGAAGAGTATACAAAATAGGTTATTATTCACTCTTTAGGTATGTCTTACACATAGAAGGATTTAAAAACATTAGATTATTTATCTTCTCATTCTTCTTTTGCTTATATCATTTAGAGTTACTTTTTTAAGAGTACTATAATATGTTAGGTAGATCTATAACATTGAAAGAGTTGATAAAATGTTGCATTAATTATTTTAAAACTAAAGCATTAGATATTTTGTGGAGGATTGGCCTACCATTATTTATTTTAATTTATGACTAGTATAATTTTTAAAAATAACTTTCAAATCATGCCAAGTTTGAAACTAAATTATTACCTATTTTCCACAATGTTTATAGACATAACACATATCATGATAAAAGGGTGAAAAAATATATTCTAGCCACTTGGTTATAGGATTTGAATATACATGGAAAAGTCATATGCAACAATTGTATTAAAACAAAGTAATAGCTTTAATATATGGTAAAATGAAAATATACAAAAATCGGATTTATTAAAATTAATTTTGATGGTGCTTTTAAACGAAATCCATGAAAAGTTGCATAGTAATTTTTTAAACAATGAAGACACAATTATTTTTACTTACTCAAAATCATATAGAACTTCAATTAAAAATAATGTAGAGGTTAGGGCATTTCTTATAGAGATTAAAATTATAATGGAGAAAGGATGAAAAAATATTTCAATTGAGATGGATTCACAAATTGTCATTGATGCTATCAAGAAAAATGCATGTGAGGATTATTGATGTTCAAAATAATGTTGTTATTGATGTTCATCATTTTTTATTAGAGGTAATATCTTGGAAATATGAGCATATCTACATAGAATAAAATTGGGCAACAAATAATTTAGACAATCATGGTGTTGATCTTAATCTTAGTAAAATTCAAATTTTAAAAAATAATTGGTGGGTGTGAGGTTTTATCTCTTAATGAAAATAATATATTTGATAAAAGGGTAAGCTAGATGTGTTTTAATTTAAAGAGCAACAAATGTAATATTTTGGTATTTTGATGGGAGTGGATCCTATATAGCTTATATAAATAAATTATATCTATTAATATACATTTTTTTCTTAACAAATTATTTCATTTGGATCTAATTGAATATATATAAACACATTTGAATTACACGTATTTAAATAATCAAAATAAATTTATAAAATTTGTTCATATCATGAATTTTGGTTGAAATTGAGCTTATGTAACACTTGCATATTAGCATGCATATTTATATATTCATTGTGTGGTTTCTATTAGGGGTCATTCCTATGAAAATAATAAAATATTATATTTGTTGTTAGGTTAATTAAACCATAGTCAACTTGTCTTTCTATCAATGATATTTTTCATTTTTATTTCTATCAAATATATTACTCATCTATCTTAAATTGGTATTTTTTTGCAGTCAGCTCTTTGACATTATTTTCATGAAGAAATTAAATCTCGCTCAACCAATTATTTTCCAAAATTTTAATTTTATTAAGAAAAGATCAAAACCACAATTGGTTAAATTATTTACTAAATAAGGAGCAAGTATGAGTCCAAATTGAGAGAGCAAGCTAGAAAAGAGTCCCACTAGGTAGCATGAAAGGAAAGTCATATTTGAAATCCCAAATGGGAAGTTAGAATACCCTAATTAGAAATATGAAAGCCCAACTTGGAGATAACTTGAGGATTGAGTATATGACAAGGTTGATCCAAGGAGCATATGTTACAACATACGTAATTAGTAAGGATAAAATTATCTAACATGATATAATGATTCTTAAAAGTAGAGGATGAATAAGTAAGCGTAAAGAGGGGACACTATTCGACTGTGTATGATTCTCGACTGGATCCGTTGGGAGCTGAGGTGACTATGGGGGTGTGTTATATTCTTTATACTCAAAGGCTTGGGGAATCAAAGGGATTCCCAAGAACATTTTAAGGACTCGCTCCAAGTATGGGGATGGAATGTTTGATGTGTATATTGAACAAACACCTATGTTTGACCTTTTTAAAAGCTAAACTATGGAAATTAAGGAACAATGCTAGACAAGTAATAATACAGGTAAGCAATGACTAAGCTTAGGATGATTCTTGATTATCAATGATGACTAAACCCTAACTTGCAATAAAGTAACCTTTTTATTTCCAGCTAGGGTTGAGGGGAATGCACAAACAGAGTTAACTCTAGATTGCAAACTATATGATTTTTCTCTTTTGAATGCCTAAAATAAAATAAAAATATTTTTCTTTTGCTTATGTTTAAATTTAAAATAGATAGAAAGCAAACAACAAATAGCCTAAGAAGATTATTTAGGGAACTTATCCGATCCAATGGCTGAACATAGCTTTAACTTGTATCCAAAATATCCAAACAACTTTAATCTTGCAAAACAAATTATAAACCCTAGAAAAAATGATCAGTGTTTTGGGGTATTCTTAGGTCGCTATATGAGTAAACTTGGAGGCACAACATTCAAGCCCCCTTGGTCCCTTTAGCTGACTGTTCAAATATGAAATGGTTTTTGACCTTTAGAATGAGCAAAAGCAATATGAAACAGGCATGCAAAAATGAAATGAAATGCAAACTGTAACAACCCAGAACCAACTTCATATCTAGCTGCCCAAAGAAAATAAGGCAAGAATAGAAAGTAATTTTTTTTAAATTAAGTTTTCTAAACATACCTAAAATTTGAAGAACTAATTTTTTGCTAATTTATTTTTTAATCATCCAAGGAAATAAAACATTCATAACACAGACATTTCAACCATGTTTGAGTTCAATACTGCTACAACCAGTCACCCAAGTGGACGAGATCGACCATATCCCATTGAAAAGCCAATTTTTGAATTTGATCGTCCTCATTTATTGTCCACATTTTTTGGCATGAGGATTGAATCACAACAAGGGTTATCCTCTAGGGCATATAACACCTAGAGGGGAGATGCTTTCTTCCCTTTCCTCTTCATACTAAACCTTCAAAAATCTAGTTGACTTGTTCTTAAACAACATAGAAGAGGTTAGCATGTTTATGTTTGTGTGACTAATTGGTGACTCCCTTATTCTTGGAGGTTGTTAGTGCCATGTCAATACCCTAACCTTGGACCTCATTACTCATACTCACTATAACTCACAACGGTTTGTCCCATACCAAACCTTGTGGTTGTTCTAGCTAAGTTCAATTAGTATGTAATGAGTACGATGTGACTTAAAAAAGGTGTCCCATACCACCCTCTCATTCTCATCCTGACCAAGTCATTTTGACTAATTCTGTTAGTCCTAGGCTTTCTCAATGCTCGTTACGTGCATTCATGCACCTCAACATACTGGGATGTTCTTTTGTTTAGTTTTTTTATTCAAACCTTCTAAGGGTCTTTGGTATTATTTCAGTAACAATCTACTCCCAAAGGATGTTAACTACTTTACCTTTAAGGTAAAATAATTTAAATATACAATAGTAGAATATCATAATAGTCTCTTACTATTAGGCTATTTTACACTATATTGGATTTAAAAACATTCAAGAACATAGTTGTGCTTTCCAAAAATCTATTGGCCTATTGTATTACAAGAAGATATTAAAAACACCAGCTACTTATACAAGTATAGCTTTAAATAACTTTATTTTCTATAAAGTAAAGTTTATTAATAAATCTCATGAGTTTTTTGAAGCCACTACATGTTTACGTTAAAATGCTATAATCACCAATTTTCCTCATTAGGGATCAATTCCTAGTTGCTTCACACCATCAAGGTACTAATCAACTTATCAAGAAAGTATAAAAAAATTTCACAAAAAGATATTTAGTTTATAGACATCAAACATTAAATTAAATAAGACTTGTTTTCCTATCAGGTATATCCAAGAATCACCAAGGCTAAACAAGGTTTATTTCATTGGATACTTAGTCCCATAACTTCCAATTGCAACATACTAAAAGAGATAATTTTAAACCAAAAGCCTTTTAATTAAATAAGGATATGCAGTTTTAATACAATACTTAAGCTTCGCTCAACAACACCATAGACACACGAAATCACTTCCCAAATACATACTCTTCTCTTCTCTTTTCATTAAAAGAAACAACAACATTACATGAGGGATTTACCACTTCTTTCGTGACATGTATTATTTGCACTCACTGCTTAATGTTTAAACTACCTCCACCCCTAGGCTTGGTTCATCCAAACATCACAACTATATATTTTCTACAATTTTGCTCTCATTGCCTAGGCCCAAAACAGTCAAAGTAATATACTTTCACTACCTTGGTTCCTGGTACCCATTCTACAACAAATTTGGTGTAACATACCTCACTGCAAGCTTCTAGAAAAGTACTTTCCAAACTCGCTTAACACCATATCGATTACTTCCAAATGGTCAACAGTCCACACAAGGAGAAACTTGAAGTCATTTCAAAGGATCAGATATGGCTCTTAACTAATGAACATGCAACTTCTTATCATACCTAAATGTAGATTATTCTAACATAGACGACATATAGAAAACCCACTAATATCTTTTCTTGAGACTTGTCAAAGAATTTGTCATTATATTATCTTTGTTACAAACTACCTTCTCTCACCGGGTAAGACCCCATGAAACCTACCTCCTTCATCAAGAGGTGTTTCCCAGTCCCTAGATAAGTATAAGTTCTAAATTTTTTTCTCTCATTTTTTTTTAAATAAGAGTACAACTCACACACAACACCCATCACTTCATTGCTTCCAAATGAAAATCTTATACCAACACAAAAATGTAACAAACATAATGTTTCTTGGTAATGTAATGTTTCCAACATTATAAACATCAAAGCATAACAACAATATTTTATCAGCACTACATTACTTCTTATAATACAAATTAATTCTTAGCAAGAATTTATTTCACCTGCATTTCCATTGTTTTCATTTACTATATGTTAACACAACACAACAATATTTTACATAGTGAAGAGCTCACTAACATGGCAGTGTTAAATTATCAATTCCATTGCTTTCATTCACCATCTATTAACATAATAACACAACAATATTTTACACAATGAAAAGCTTAATAATATGGCAGTGTTAAATTATCAATTCCATTGCTTTCATTCACCATCTATGAACACATCAACACAATAATATTTTTCATAGCAAAAAGTGAGATATGTTTAGCATACTATAAAAGCATGGATAATGCATACGTTGCATTAGAAACTACAAAAAAACCAATCTGTTTCATGCTTTTCAACTTCACCATTCTCTATTCTTCGAATCCCGCTCTCTCTTGTCTCGCCCGACCTCCTTTCATTTTTTCCTTTTTTTCAAAATGCCTTCCCTTTATTTTATTTGTTGCTTTCCCAAAATTATATACGAAGAATTCATAAGTTGTTTTCCTCTCCCTCCATGTGTAGTGCTAGATTGTTGAGCCTTCCCTCCTCTACTTCCTGCACACACTGAGTTATCATAACCATTAACCATTTACAACGATTTTATAGAAAACATGGAGAGTGTGTCTATCCACATGGATGTTTTAATAAAACTTAGTTCTACCAAAATTTTTAATCATTTCTTCAATTTTCCAAACAATAGCTATTTTCATCATAGTGTAAACTATTTTACATGCATTTTAAATAGAGTAAGATTAATAATATTATAACCTATCTTCTTATATTTCTAAGTAATGCAACAATGATATTTATAAAAACTTCCATACATGGTAAACTTATTTACCATAATAAATTCATATATAAATAAAATATCATTTTAAATAATAAACTCTCATGCCATAACAAGCAATCACACACACATGCATTTTCACTCTAGTGCCTTCCATCATCATTACCACTTAAAACAACATTTCTCATTTCTTGCCATACAAGCAATATTCGAGCCAAATAAACCCACACAAAGATGCAATATGCAATGCACCTAAATGATTGTTAGAGTTATTATCATTGATGTCAAAGATTGATTTGGTTGCTAGAAAATGATGGTATGCTTGGGAAAATTATTCAAGGCAGATTTTGAACGATATCAAAGGTTGGCATATGTAAATTAAAGATTCAAATATCAAAGTGATATATTAAGGTTTCAAAGTTTGATATATAAACAAAAATTTTATATCTTGAGTGGGCCGACTTCTTGGGCACCAAAGCTAAAAGGTAAAGTTTAGATATAAATATATGTTGAAAATCATTCCAAATGGTGGAATCACATCGAATGTCTTTGTGAGATAAAAGAAGCGCAGTGAGTTTGGAGGCAGTGATACATCCAAGCACAACCAGTTTGGATGCGGTGATACATTTGAGCGTGAAAATTTTGAAGGCAATGATACATCCAAGTGTGGCAGATTTTTGTGAAGGAATCATTGTAGCATTGTGTTCTATGTGTGAGGGAGAGCGTTGAGATCAAGAATGGCATTGAAGTCATAGAAAGGTCATAGCAAGAATAGTGTTGGAGAGTGTACGAAGGACCTATTATAAAAGAGGTTGTTGAGTATAATTGAACACATGGAATAATTGTTACATCCTTTGTGTAGGGAGAGAACATCTAGAAAAAGAAAAAAATCAAACAAAAATAAAGGAGCATTGAAAATAGTTTTGTCATGCGGCCAATAGAGGGTACATAGTGGTAAGATGGCAGTATTCATTAATCTGATCAATAGTAGCATAGATCAACCAAATAAGTTGAATGGAGGTTGAGCAATGATGTTACAAGCAAGTGCAAATACCTATCTCAACCATGGAAGCATTATACAAGAGCTAAGGTGAATGAAATCGAACCAACAATCATGAAAGCAGTAGTGAAGCCCACATAGCTACCAAAATCCCTGTGAGCATAGTGAAAGAATTAAAGAGATGTGATACTACATGAGACGAGTGAGATTGAATGCAAACAGGTAAGCAATATGTTTTAATTTTCTAAAGTTGAAAATATTCATTTAAATTTATGTGGGAATTTTGATCCCACATCTACCCTATGAAGGGCATGGGATGTTGTAAAAGTGAATTCATGTAGTTTGTTGTTTGTGAGAACCTCACAGTTCTCATGATGCCCCATGCAGGTACATCTAGTTAGAAGTGCATGTGGAAGATTTAGAGTTTGAACTTTGCTATGATCATTGGATTTTGAGTTTGACCCTTTGTAGTGACCATTGGATTTTGAGTTCGATCCTTTGCAGTGATCGTTGGATTTTGAGTCTTATTGAAATTTATCCTATGCAGTCAGTTGTTGACCTATCATGAGTTGACCACACAAGCAAGAAATTTAAAATCATTTTCTTTGGAGGTATGTTGGTTGTAGGCATCACACAATGCACATAGCATTCAAAAGATAGAGTAAGAGGATTAGTGCACATATTCACCCAAGTATCCAATTATAAAAGAAAGGACAATTTATCCATCTCAATAAGAAGAATAGATGCACATGATAGTGGGATAAAAGTAAGGTATTAGTGTCTCTGAATCAACATGCAAGTAAGTTATCTAGTGCTAGACTAAGACTACTTTAAATTGTGATAAATGTGAGACATGTCGAAGTAACAGAATTAATGAATATGAAGGAAATTTTGGCTATTTGAAGCTTCCAACACAAGTATATCATTCTCTATATGTTCATGAAGTTAAAAGAATTATGGGTAGAATATGTTTGTATTGCTTTCAATTGAAGAAAGCAAACTCAAAAAAAGGGAAGAATTTAAAGAGTAAAAGCAAGGTACAAGAAGGATTATAATGAATAAATATTGATCAAATTTGGGAGCAGATTAAAGCAATGTTTTTGAGCAAATTTGAGCAGTGGTTGTGATCAATTTTGGAGTAGAATTGAGTAAGGTTGGTGCCTCAAGTGTATTGGTGTCTCTTATACTTAGGGGATTGGTGTATCATGTGGGTTGGTACCCACGAACTTAGGGGATTGGTGTCTCCTATGGGTTGGTGCCCATTAACTTAGGTGATTGGTGTCTCTTGTGGGTTGGTGCCAATGAACTTAGGGGATCGGTGTCTCCTATGGGTTGGTGCCCATAAACTTAGGAGCTTGGTGTATCATATGGGTTGGTACCCATGAAATTGTATAGGGGATTGGTGTCTCCTATAGGTTGATGCCCACGAACTTGTATAAGGGGATTGGTGTCTCCTGTGGGTTGGTGCCCATGAACTTGTACTATGGGATTGGTGTCTCCTATGGTTTGGTGCCCACGAACATGTATAGGGGATTGGTGTCTCCTGTGGGTTGGTTCCCATGAAATTTATTGAAGAAAAATATAAGCAATAGTTTATCGTGGTGTTGAGTGGTATTTTCACCCAGTTGTGAAAGTACACTCTCCTTTAGGATTTGGGTTCCAAATCCCTTCTTTCAAAGAAGTTAAACAAACAACTTCTCCAAGGTCTCTGATGTATTAGCATTTGCATATGTGTATTAGTGATCTCAAATAAAGATATTCAATTTAAATGCTTGGAACACCTTAGTGATTGCAAGTAAATTGTAAACAAGGGGCAATGTTGGTTTATTTCATCATGAAACTTTAGTGATTGTTCATTGTTTTTTTTGGATTTTGAATTTTTTTAAGTGTTTATTTTAATGCCTAAAAATAAATTAAAATTTTTGAAAAAAATAAAATGCAGAAAATGAAAATGAAATGCAAAAACTGAAAATGAAATGCATTCAGTATGATGTTATCCTATTTCGACAAAACCGAAGATGTGAGGTCTCCATGCATGCAACCTAACCTATTGGACTTGCAAAACATGCACAATCCCCATAGACTAAGTGCTGGTTCCTAGGGTACGAAATAACATTTCAGATTTCAAATATTCGCCTAATGTAACCCAAAAATATGGCATTTAACATTATCTATAAATTCGAAATCTGAAAAATGAAAGAATAAACATTAAATCCATAGCATGCAAAGAAAATCTCCTTCTTTCTTGCCCACAAGATGCAAATTTTTGAACACTTCTACATTAAAAATATGTCATTTTACAATAGCAACATTTCTAGTTTTTCCAAACCAGTCTGTGGATGAAAAACAAATCAAACAGGTCCAGAATGGCCTTCTCTTCTTCAACTCTGCAACTCTGCTTGCAGCAGTTTTTGACCCCCATTTCTGGCCTCTTTGAATGGCGTATTTAAACTTCTAAAAAATTGCTTCTCCTTCCATGACGGTTCATTTCGTTTACCGACGGTTGTTCGTTTCACCTTCCCTAACTGTTCGTTTCACCTTCCCTTGTATGCATGTGCTTTGGTTTCCATTTTGTGGCCCTTCGTCACGAAAATATAACATGTCACGATATCACGACACTTTTTCCCTTTGGACCGCGACCATGCAACATGTCGCGATATCGCGACACTTTTTCTCCTTTGGCCGCGACGATGCAACATGTCGCGATATCGCGACACTTTTTGTTTCTTCCCTCTCTCTTTGCTTTGGATCGCAAAAACGCAACATATCACGATATCGCGACACTTTTTCCTGTACGGTCGCGAAAACGCAACATGTCGCGATATCGTGACACTTTTCTTTTCTTGCTCTTTCTTGTCTTGTTTGGTCGCAAAAATGGAACATGTCGCGATATCGCGACACTTTTCTTTCTAGTTCTTTCTTTTCTCATTTGGTCGCGAAAATGCAACATGTCGCGATATCGCGACACTTTTTCTTTCTAGCTCTTTCTCTTTGCTTTGAATCGCAAAAATGCTACATGTCGCGATATCGCGACACTTTTTCCTGTATGGCCGTAAAACGCAACATGTCGCGATATCGCGACACTTTTTCTATTTTGGCCGTGATGGTGCAACATGTCACGATATCACGACACTTTTTCTATTTTTGTCGCGATGGTGCAACATGTCGCGATATCGTGACACCTTTTCTCCTTTGGCCGCAAAACTATAACATGTCGCGATATCGCGACACTTTTTCTCCTTGTGGTATTTTGCTTTTTCCCTTGATCTTTAGCCTATGGGCCACTTCGATCTTCTTGGAACACATGCAAAAAGGTGGGTCCCCAATTTTGGGGTACGTTGTGGAGCAGCCACAACAAATGGCGACTCTACTGGGAAATGCTCCTGAGCATTTCGGTGAGAACTCAACCTAAAAACATAGACTCAAATACAAGCATCAGAAAATATCCCAAGAATGAAACTAGACGAGAAATACATGAAGCATTAGAATTATTAAGCATCATCTCGGTGTGTGCAATGTTCTTCATTCCCTATCGTTTGAAATTGATCAACATTCCATTGTCAGTTTCACTTATGATTCATATGCAAGGCTATGAATGATTTGTGCAGGATTTGACGTATGACAACTATGTTAGAGATATAAC
Source organism: Wollemia nobilis (assembly GCA_028583015.1). NCBI lineage: Eukaryota > Viridiplantae > Streptophyta > Pinopsida > Araucariales > Araucariaceae > Wollemia > Wollemia nobilis. The sequence continues at coordinate 72,166 of JAQPPZ010000743.1, read as the reverse complement.
AACCTGCTTTGCAAAGGCTCAAACCTTCTAGTATCATGAACAAACATATCAAAACTGTCAAACCCTCTTAGGACCAAATATATGCATACTGAATTAATTTATTAGATCCCAAAGTTGGTTATGTGTCACTACCATCTTGAACCCATGTGCAAGTGTAAGTGAAATCGAGCTTTGGGGAATAGGATTCCCAACCTAAGCGAGATGGGAATTTAACCCTATCCTTACTACTCTGATCTGGATTTCATTACCTCATCTTGAACAAAATGATTTAACCTATTATGGATGAAATTGTCAATCTAGCTTTGTCCGTTTGAGCGATCAGTGGTCTTGTTTTTAGACAAGACATGTTGCCACGCATGAGCATACTCCATTGTCAGTCAGGCATCTATAGCCCCGGTGGAGATCAACCCCATAATCCAGGATTTGGCTCCACTTTTGATTTCTTGGACCTTGGGGATGACTACCCATCCTTGCTAGGGACATGTAGTACGATCCTTCCAATCCAATACTAATAAAGAAATGAAAAATATTTGCTTTGGAATTTCAAGTTCTTGAATGGGAAAAATAGAAGCTTTGGGGAATTGGATTCTCAACCTAAGCGAGATGAGAATTAGACCCTATCCTTACTACTCCATGAAGGTCAAATCAGAGCTTTGGGGAATTGGATCCTCAACCTAAGTTCGATGAGGATTTAACCCTATCCTTACTACTCTGCTTTTAGGCATTAAGTATTATGGGAGTGGTAAAAACCAATGTTTTAAGGATTATGTTGCATGATAGGACAAACACGAGATATTCCTTTCACCTCACCTTTTCTTCCAAGTATGGTTTTGACCATTTTGCTCAAGATTCTCTTTAATATGCATAGAACGTGCTTGGTTCAAGATAGTTCGGGCATCAGTTCCCAACCTTAGGATCCTTTTAATATATGTTATGTAATAACCCTAAGAGGATTCGACACCTTTTCAATGATTGTACATAAAATGAAGATGCAACTGAGATGAAATGTATATGCAATGTGGAATGTAATATGAGATATGAATGCATTGCTCCTTTTGAAATGCGGATGGAGTATATGTCACCTACTTTACCATAATGTGTAAAATTGACAACTTCATGCATCACAAGTTCCAAACGATACTCTTTAATGTGTTTGCGATACTCATGGAGCTTTTTGCAACACAATTCCGATGTTTCATATTCTCCTAGTCTTAGTCAACATTCATAAGGACATAGGTTGATAAACCAAAAGTGTCCAAAGGATCAACACACAAAACTTAAAACCAAAATGAAATCCATTCCGAAACCAAAACACGAAAACCAAAAGTATATACAAATGTACAAAAAGTTTGGATTATCATTTTCTCGGATCCCAAACCTGATTAGAATTCTTTAAAAGATATATGACGTGATATGCATACCAAGTTTTGCAGGAATCCAACAAAAACAAGATCAAACCAAACAAAGAAACAAACCTCCACTTGCCCCTCTCACCATACCAATTTGATTTAGTTTCATTAATAATCCTATGGTGGAGCTTCAAGTTTTCAAATTGATTAGACAATGATTGATGTTCAATTCTTTTATGTCTATTCTTTAAGATGTCCATTCCGCACTTTGATTCATGGTGTAGAAATAAGCTTTCAGCTTCATTCAATAAAGCCATAACATTAATAATATTTGGATCAAACCATTCATTAGGCAAACCTTCATTCGAATTTTGCATGGTGAAACCAAAAAGATGAGATTTTACCTTTGGCATGTTTTCATTTGACCTTACTTGAAGAGGATTTGAAAATTCCTCTTTTCTCTCATGACATCCGTCATCATGTAGCGCTTGTTCTTTCTCCATGATTTTCTTATCAAAGGCACCAAACTTAGGTACACAATTGAACACATGTCCATCCCTTTCAAACCATAAGTCTTGTCTATCTAGGGGTGGGTTGACTAACACATTTTCGTGATCAATCACCTAGGTTGTTTTGGGTAACGTGAGATTTTCAATCGGATCATCAATGATATCAAACCCAAATGATTCAAGTTTTGTAATTTTCTCATTTTGAAATGGCATAATCATTGTAGCACAAGTAAGTGGGTCAAGATTTTCAATTTCTTTTCCTCCCAAGGAATCTAAAGCAAATGACTCCCCTTCTTGATTCATGGTTGTAGAATCCTTATCATGTTCCAAAATTTGATGAGATGCGAATTCCTCTTCCAAAACTTTCTCAAATTGTATAGGATTTATAGTATCCTCATGTGAGGAAGCAATTGAGTTATCCTGCATATTAATTGACGCAACAAGTTTATTAGAAGATTTATATTGATCATATTCTTCCCATTTCTTCCATGAATCATAGTAATCATCCTCCAAGTTCAAATTGTGATGCTCAAGTACTTCTTCTTCATCTTCTGATTCATCAACATGTTTCTCATCCCATTCATCCTCACCTTCCTCATTCTCACTCTCTTGACGATATAGAGTTTCCACCACCAAAATGTTGTCCTCTCCTTGTTGATGTTGGGGTGGACCATTATTTGGCACAAGTTCCAAATCATCCACTTGAGCTTGGAGACAATGGGTATACCTAGCCATTTTGGGACAATTCCTTTCATTATGCTCCTTTGTATTATGCAATCTACACCCATTTTCCCATGCAAAATCAGAAATATTAATAATGGAACTAGAGTGACTTGGTCCTGTAGAAGTATCTATCTGATTAGCAATAGGGGAAGGCACACCCCCATTGTTTGGCTTCATATTCCACTGTCTCCCTCTATTGTTGAAATTTTGATTTGGGTGAGGGGCATGGGATTCATACTTCTATTTTTGAACCAAATCATTACTCAATTTGTGAATCATCTTTTTGAGTTCTTCAACCTCTGAATAAATCTCTTTTGGTTGAGCTATGTTATTGCTAGTTCCAATAGGATTTGCATAATTGGTGAGATCTTGACTTAACATTTGAGTTGGATTTTGAGCCACTTGATTTGCGTAGGGATTCACACTTTGAATCAAAATTGGATTGGGGAAAGGAACTATAGTCTAAGAATTAATCGAACTGGATCCCTGCATAGTCTGTTGAATATTTTGCAAAAATGAAGGAATGGGGGGAATGGATGTGATTGGTTGAATTTGAATGGGTGCGTAAGCGGGTGTTGATGAATATGGGTGTTGACAAGGCAAAGAATTTATGCCTAATATTTGTGGTGCCATGATCTGATTCATCATAGGATCTTGAGCATATGGACCATATTGTCCTACCATAGGCATCTGGGAAAACCCATAACCCTGTGGTTTCATTTGTTGTTCAATGGTCATAGCTTCATTGTAGGCTAGAGCAAGCGTGGTAACTTGAGGATTTCACCTTGCAAACATTGCCATCATAGGATCCAATGCCCCAAAATATATTTGCAAAGCTATTACGGGATCAATGGCAAAATGCCAAATTGCTCTATTATAGCACTTTTAAAATCTCTGATTAAAAGTTCAGATTGACTCACCTGGCCTCTTTTGCACATAATGAACTGATTATAGATGATTGTGGGATCTAATGGTGACCTGAATTGGTTGAAAAAAGCATTCTTGATTTGCGTCCATGACGTAATGGAACCGGTACATAAGCAAATATACCATTCGTAGGCCACTTGGTCTAGGCTCATTGGGAAGAGTCTATAAGCCACTTCTTCATGTTGAACTTGCAATCTTATCAAAACATCCCTATAGGCCTGAATATGTTCTTCTGCGGTCCTTGGGCCATCCGATTTGTATTTGGGAAAAAATCTATCTATATTCCTAGGGATCTCGTGAATATCCCCTGCAATATTCAAAGGAATGTTATTGGCTCCGTACCAAGGAGGTGGTGGAGGTTGGGCCATCTGATTCAAAATTGATGATGATAACCCTACAAGAACCTGAAAAAACTCTCAGTACCTCAAAGAAAACCTGCGACACAAAGAAAATCTTGTAATTAATGAAGTTCAAAGAATAACTTCCAAAATCAATTCGTTAGTCATGACAGAAGGAACCTTGACAAAGTAGTATTCTAAAACAATGCACAATCAAAACACCTTATTCAAAACATGTTATTCTTGTATGAACAATCAAAAAGCATTAGGACAATGAAATAAACCGATTCGGCCCTCCTTCTAGCGCCAATCTGTTGAGTGGTATTTTCACCCAGTTGTGAAAGTACACTCTCCTTTAGGATTTGGGTTCCAAATCCCCTCTTGCAAAGAAGTTAAACAAACAACTTCTCCAAGGTCTCCGCTATATTAGCATTTGCATATGTGTATTAGTGATCTCAAATAAAGATATTCAATTTAAATGCTTGGAACACCTTAGTGATTGCAAGTAACTGTAAACAAGGGGCAATGTTGGTTTATTTCATCATGAAACTTTAGTGATTGTTCATTGTTTTTTTGGATTTTGAATTTTTTTAAGTGTTTATTTTAATGCCTGAAAATAAATTAAAATTTTTGAAAAAAATAAAATGTAGAAAATGAAAATGAAATGCAGAAACTGAAAATAAAATGCATTCAATATGATGCTATCCTATTTTGACAAAACCGAAGATGTGAGGTCTCCATGCACGCAACTTAGTCTATGGGGATTGTGCATGTTTTGCAAGTCCAATAGGTTAGGTTGCATGCATGGAGACCTCACATCTTCGATTTTGTCAGAATAGGATAGCATCATACTGAATGCATTTTATTTTCAGTTTCTGCATTTCATTTTCATTTTCTACATTTTATTTTTTTCAAAAATTTTAATTTATTTTCAGGCATTAAAATAAACACTTAAAAAAAATTCAAAATCCAAAAAAACAATGAAAAATCACTAAAGTTTCATGATGAAATAAACCAACATTGCCCCTTGTTTATAGTTACTTGCAATCACTAAGGTGTTCCAAGCATTTAAATTGAATATCTTTATTTGAGATCACTAATACACATATGCAAATGCTAATACAACGGAGACCTTGGAGAAGTTGTTTGTTTAACTTCTTTGAAAGAGGGGATTTGGAACCCAAATCCTAAAGGAAAGTGTACTTTCACAACTGGGTGAAAATACCACTCAAAATGTGGTTTTCTCTCGAAAGGGTGTTTCCATGTAAAAGCATTGTCCCTTATGTGTATGAAAATTGTGCATTGATTTATTATTACTTTCAAGTTATTGTTGTTATCATTTGAAAAGAAAAGTTTTGTCTTATACTGTTCACCCCCTATCAGTATAAGTGTGTGTTTCTTCAATGATATTCAAGTGTGAGTTTCCATGTGCTCGTGAGCTAAATCATCACTTCCCTGTCTTACCTTTTTTTTCCTTGACTTGTTTCCATTCATTGCCATTAAACAACTGTACTGCACTCACAGAAGTCGTTAAAAATACCAAGAATCATAGAAAAAGGTAAGTGTATACATATTTCACTATATTTCATAAAACGTGCAAGTTTCATTACATCCTCCCCCACTAGGGATAAACACAATCCGTGTGTTTTTTCTATAACCATATTAAGCAACATAAATACTTTGCATTTTCATTTTCCTTACTTTTTCAAATAAATTCATTACTTAAACCTAATTCTAAATTTTACAAACAAATAATTTTTCCACACAATTGGTATATAACCACATCATAGATTACATCACAATATAATCTTTTTATTACATATCAACATATATTCTAAAACATATCACTTTGCAATACCACAAACTTGCAAACGACTCTACTTAGTAAAATGACAAACATATTTCACTCTTCTTGGTATCTAGTTCCATTTACATTTGTATACATATATGTAGACACCCAAAAGTTACACATTGTATGTTAGAATATTGTTAATGTGCACTATACCTACTTTCATATTGACACTTGTCATATTTCTTGACACTTGTCATGTCTTTCATATAGGCTTATGCCTATATATTGTAATCATTCTCTTGTATAATATATCTCATATTTTGTTATTCCTAACATTTACTATCAGGATAGATTAGCAAGCAGGCCCATTCCTTCCATGAACCAGTTATTCCATGCTTTCCACATGAAAGATCAAGGGTGTATCCAAAGTAGGTTGTGTCATCATAAGAGACATCAAAAGTTGAATATTTTTTATTATATTTTAAAATGTAATGTTTTTGGCAATATTTTCATGAATAGTTAGCCCCGAGGAGAATATTACAGTGTGCAAGCAAAATGGCAAAAACGTGGTGTAGAGTCTAATATTTTTCATTTTCCAAATGGTGATGGAGATCCCTAAACGCGTGTTGTTGAGGTGGAGGTAGAGCGGTGGACTATGTGCAAGTTGTGTACTCGTGGTTATGTTTAGCTGCACGTGTTGAGCTACGAGAAGGAGACTCATATACAAGAGCTTAGGAGCATCAGCCCTAGCAGCAAGGATGCGCATGTGAATGTTTGTGATAGATTTTACGTGTAAGCGATCATTTGGGTGTAGCTGCATGCTACCAAAAATTGTTGTGAAGATTGGTTCATTGACGTTGCTGAGATTTTTCCAGTAAAAATGAATGAAATTTTTTAATGCAGTCTTCAAGTTCCCCATGGAGAAAGAATTCTTTCAGTGTTATTTTTCTTTTAGCTTGTTACCTGATGTTGCACCAACCGCCCAGATCACACGGGAGTCTGATATCATTGTAGACTATTCGATTTCTTGATACATGTAAAAATGATGAAGGAAACGAGATGTGACAGATTGTTAGCTTATTTTTTTTTAAATATCCTACAATCTAGAGGATTTTAACACTGTAGATGTCATCTGTGGTTCAGAAACATCATCACTTTTGTGTCATATTTGGACTCTATGCAGAAAAAGAGGCATGAGATCAAGGTGTGGATGTAAGTTCCCATGCACCAGGTTTAAAGTGTTGTGATCTGGCAAAAGAATTCCTGTGAGCCGGATGTTTTAGAGAATGGATTTTTGGGTGAGGATACGTGGGCTCCACAAAAGAGATTGGTTTCTCAACTGGTTTTTTATTCGCCAATGGTTTAGGGTGGAAACATGGATACCACTACACATCTTATCATCTTGAAATGAGTACCACAAATGCCAAAGAGTCTCTCTATCCACTCAAGAGTGGGTAATTTTTTATTGCACATGTATGGAATATAAAGGATGAGAAATTGATAAGAAAGGGGGTAGTTTTTTTATAAAACCATTGGAAGTAGTTTATTCTCTTGAGACGGAAAATTTTTAAACATGGGGTATGTTTTATTAAAATGAGGGACACTTTATTTGATATTAAATGTAAGGAATTGTTTTTTATTTTTACCACATGGAGGTGGAAAGGCCCATGTAATTCCCCTATGAGGGAAAATTGATGTGATGTTGTTTTTCAGCAAGTAGAAGGCCCCATTCAAACCCAAACATAAGGGTATTTATAGTCATCGAATTTTTTTTTCTGTAACGGACACAATGGTGTTGTCCATTTTTAATTTTGAGGTTGTTTCATTTGATTTTTTAGCCTCAAATTTTTGTACCTTGGAGTGCACTCTTGGTTGTACCCAACACTCCCAAGACAATTTTTTGTGATCCTTGTACCTATTGATCTTTTCTATACACTTTGCAAATGCAGCGGCTGGTTACCCATGCATTATGATGGGATGACATGGTCACCATAAAGACACTTATTATAGGGACTATAGATAAAGATACCCTAGACTCTATCCGAGGGTTTTTTTGGATCCACTTCTAAAGACTACAGACAAAGACACTTTAGAAGATTCTCTTCTCTTCTTTCTTCTTTCCTCTTCCCCACATTTGGCTATATGGCTCAATTTTATTGTATTTCATGGCTCGTATTTATTTTGTATTAAGGTGCATTTTTTAAAGAGACCCACACCTTCTAGATTGAGTTCACCATGAGGGGGATGATATTCATGGTGGATCTAGCTAGTGACCTACGACAGGCAACATACTTGGAGGATGACCTATAGAGACAACAAACCCATAAAGGGTTGACCCTGAGGCACTTAGATGGTTGACCTAGTGGTAACAAATCCAAAGAAGTGGTTGATCCTCTGGAAACTGACTGAGATGTATACATCATTGATCTAGCATTATTTACAGTTTCAGATCCAAGCGCAAAGAGAACAAGCCTAGACCAAATCAACAATAAAGGATAAGGATAGGGTTCTTTTAGTGAATTCAACATTAAGGGGGAATTTTACCTAATGTTGAATTGTTTTTTTCTTTAATTATGATAGTGTGCATTAAGGGAGAATGTTAGAATATTGTTAATGTGCACTATGCCTACCTTCATATTGACACTTGTCATGTGTTTCATTTAGGCTTATGCCTATATATTATAATCATTCTCTTGTATAATATATTTCATATTTTGTTATTCCTAACATTGTCCCTCTCCCCATTTTTGTGGTCAATCAATTTGCAAAACCCTATAAAATTGCATAAATTGGCTAAAAATACTATTCATTTATCAAAATCACTATTCATAATCCTTAGCCCCTTTGGGCTAGCTAAGCCCCTTCCTATGATTAATCTTGGGTTCTTATGCAACCTCATACTCAACTTAACCAAGGTTGAATTCCTCACCATGGTCAAAAAGCACTTTATAATCAAAAGTCAACACTTTTGGTCAAAACATGATTTATGGATAAACACATGCTTAATTATATCTAATCTTGTTTTGATTTGAGCCTTGCACCTCACCTAGTCTACCTTGAATAGCCTAGACTTCCACCTCACCTATTCTAGCCTTTTCTAGCCTTACCACCTCTCATCAGATATTTCTCCACATCACACTTCCCTAGGTCATAAATGAAAGATGGAGACTTTTGCACATAAAAAGAAATTTTTAATTGAAAGATATTTCTAAAAGGTGTTCATTAATGCCTAATGGATAATTTTAGTAAATTCATCATTATTTATAGATGGGTGAGGGATTATCTCACCCAAACTCATTTCTAAACCAGGACACCTCTTAGGTGGACACCTCAGCATTGCCACCTCGTAGGGGACACCTCATCCCCTCTCTCTCACCTTGGTAAAGTCTATAAATAGAAGGTCATTTTCACCTTTTCAAAAAACTAAATTTTTCTTACAGAAACTGTACCAAAATCACTACAATCACATCCATCATACATCCATCACACAACCATTGTATACCCATCACAATTGATTTATCAATTTCATGATGTTTCATTGTGATTGAGACATGTCAATAACCCCCCAAAAAGTGCACTTTATGAAGGTGACCCACAAGAAAATAAAAGTAGCTGCTCCAGGACAACCAAGAAAGTCACCTTGTAGTTTTAGCTTAGAAAGGACAGGTTTGCATGACCCCGTGTAAACCACCTGGTTCACAATAGTTTGTATGACTCCGTACGAAACTCTACTACAGGCACCAGAATCATCGAATAAGGTAAGAATAGCTTAATTTAGGATTTTTATGCTAATTAGTAGTTATTTTCATATTTTAAGATTATTTGAGAGTCTTTTGTCTTCATAACTATGAGGTTTGACTAAGGGAGACCCCCTAACACACTAATAAGAGTTTGCAGGTTTAATAGGTTCAAAAGGTATAAAGAACACATCCAACCAGTGGTGGAACATGAGCAAGAAGCTCACCTACACTAAGGAACACAAAGAAAACAAATATTGTTATCTTTGTATACATTCGAAAGGGCTTACTTAGGGAATACCCCATTGTAGCCTTTAGGGAAAAAATTGTAAAAGGATATCAAATTTGTAACCCCTTTTATGATTTCAATAACAAATACAGTAAATTCAATAATATTGAATGAGTGTTATAGCATCATTTTTGTTGGTTTCATTCTAGCACACTCAGTGGGACCACCATCAAGTATTCACTTAATCACCTTCTAACCAAACTTGTGGCATGTTTCTGTATGGTAGGTAGTTGTCATATTTGAAGAAACCCAAACCAAAAAGGCCCTAAAAACCATCTCAGGCCAAATTGTAAAATATTCTTTGGTGCACCAGTGAGCCTCCAAATAGAGTAGAGAGTACACACTTGGGTGTGTGAATTCCCCCAATCTACCTCAAAATTAATACTTGATACCCAGGAATTGGTTCCAAACACCTACAATCGACGACAGTAAGTCAGGGGAGGTTAAGAGCCTCATGTTCTTGAGGATTGTGTGCCCCTATAACTATACCACAAATTATCTCTCCCATGGTGTATGCAAGGTTAAGGCATCCTTGTATTTTTGTGTAGTTGTAGTTAACTTACTTTCCTGTCATTTGCTTTCTTTAGGTATATGCAAAATATTATAGGTTTTTGTTGTCTTGCTAAGCTCAAATTGACTTTTTGGAACTTTTTGTGCAAGTATATGTGCTAGAACACTTCAAAAACTTAAAAATCATCATCGGGACCTCAAAAGAAGTCAGCTTAGTCTTTAGACCTAGGTTTGCACGATCTTGTGCAAACCACATTCCAGAGGACAGGTTCGCACCCCAGTGTGCAAACTTCCAGAATCAACATAGTTTCAGAGCAAAAGGTGAATCATAAGGTTTTTAACACACCTGGACATAGGTATTGTGTGAAATTCATGTTTTTCCTTCCATTTTGAGGCTAACCTTTCCTACTTGGATTCTATTCCACAAAATCTCACTTGCTTGTTTGTCTTAGTTAGATTTCCACCTGCTTTCTAGCTTAACTTCCATTCCAGTATTTCCCTTCAAAAACATCTAGTTATATTCAATTCCAATATTTCCCTTTGTATCATTTTCATTCAAAAGCATCTAGTTAGATTCAATTCCAATATTTTCCATCTTATCATTTCTCTTCAAAAGCATCTAGTTAGATCCAATTCCAGAATTTCCCTTCATGTCAGTTCCCTTCAAAAGAATTTAATTAGCTTCACTTTCAAAAGCATTCAATTATATTTCCACTCTATAAACCAATAGACTAAAATTTGTTTTTGTGAGGAAGTCATTAATTAGATTTGTTTTGAAAAGGCACCCTAGCATAAGTTTTATTTGAAAAGGCATTTAGGATAGATTTGCTTCTAAAACAGTATCGCACTAACAAACACCACACGCTTACATCCTATTTTTAATGGTGTAAGGAACTAGCTTTCATCTCCAGTCTAAATTGGATTTCATCACCAATTCAACACTAGAGTTTAGTGAGGTCTGGGTTGTACTCTCCATTGGATCACCTTTGGTTTTAGTCACCATAGTATCCCTCAGGTGGATCATTTTGACATTAATACCCGATCGGTCCTTCCCACTTCAAGTGTTGGTTATCTAGAATTCATCACTGGAAGGTACCTTCGAAGTGGATAGTTTTATAAATACCCTTTACCATAGGGCTTTTAAAATAATTAGTGGGCATAGTTGATCATTACTATGCATGCCTTAAATGTGAGGGTCAAGCGAAAGCCTTTATTAGGGCCAGTAGAAACACATCGACAATGTGACCTCTCTTTGTGAGAGTTTATTGACTCATTAGAGCATTTTGAGTCCCCCCTTTTGGATACCATTTTACTGTGCTTAATTCCATCTAGGTAGCCATTCACCCATTTGGAAACATAGTTCTATTATGTGCACTATTGGGTGTTGCAAGAGGTCCATGCTACAACATACATGTTTCAAGTAGCATTCATCCACTTCCCATGGTTTGTTCTTAGGGTGGATACATACTTTCATCAAAAAACATGAAAACCAAAAAGAAAGAACATTTTCTTATTTTTGAGTCTCATGAGAGTGGTTACAATAGCATATAAAATTGCTATAACTCACTCCTCAGTTGTTCCACAGTTTCACTTCCATGCCGTACACTACATAATCTATTTTTGGGTGATTTGCACCCCCTAGTGCGACTTTTCTACACTCAGATAAATTTGCACAATTCTGTGCAAAAATTAGCTTCTAGGCTACAAAACAGGTCTACACAACACATAGAGGGTATCCATAGTAAAAATTCATCCTCTGTCACTATTTTTGGTGGTTCGCATGACCCTATGTGAACCTATTTTTTATATTTCCCAAATTTCTCGAACAACACACATCTATTTCTGTCACTATTTTTTTCACTATTTCTATAGCACATATCTATCGTCTATTTCTGATTTTGGTGGTTCACATGACCCCGTGAGAACATACGATCTTTAAATCAGTTTGCACGACCCCAAGAAAACATGTATTTTTTAGAATAGATAGTGTCACATTCAGCCACAGATATTCCTAGAGTCCATATTTCACAACTTTTAGTTGTTACCACACTTTTTCCACACATCACCATGCCAGTTATGTGTAGTTAGATACGTAAAGCCCTTTGTCATGCCACTGAGGATGCTCAATAGGCTGTCATGACCGTAGGATCCACCTTTCGAGTCTAAGCAGGTTACTACTGTTGGTCCACTTGATTTGTTTATCGAGCCTTCCATCCCTAGCATTAGTCCTATGACCCATATGGCATCTTTTGCACCATACCGTCTCTTGATCAAGACCTTTGAGGAGACCCCTCCTTTGGATGATCTTTCCTCTCCTAATCCCCCATCCACCTATTTCTAGCATGTCATCTATATCCCTCCTGTTCGCTCCATACCGGTTATGGTGGCGAACGAGTTCACTCCACCCCCTTCACCATATGCCACTTATTCCTTCCTAGATCATTCCTCTCATCCACTTTTGGGAGATGAATCTGATCCTATCATTTCCCAAATCATGCATGATATCGTTACCACTATCGAGATAGTAGGTATGATATCTACCCCTCCTTTTGATACAACACCTCCTATCACATCTTCATCCTAGATCCCTCCATCTTAGCAGGCCTTATCCAGCTCTTAGCCATAATCCCAACCACCTTCCTCACTCCCACCTCGGTACTTTTTGCACCCATCTCAGTAATACCAGCTATCATCACCTCATTTATCCTATCCCTCATTGCAGGTTCATCCAAAATAGGCATCCTTATCCCCATAGCCACCTCCTTTCACACCATAGTTTGCTTCCCATCCACCCACTATTTACCCACTATTTTCATCATATGGACCCCCATTGACCCCTTTTTTCATCTTTTTTACTATCACCTCTTCCTTCCTTTCGACCTCCACAACTGAACCCCATTTATCAAGTCCATCCAAATTGATATTCAGTTTAGCTTGAGTCCCTACTCACCATCCCCCCTATACCACCTCCATCCTCATAATTTCTACCCCCATATTCAAACCAGTCCTCTTTCACCACATCTGCATCTCTTCACCTCCATATTCTACACCACCTACTTTCTTCACCATGCCATCCACGTGGTCCTCTACCACTAATGCCTAGGTGCAACCAAATTTATAATATGAGCAACAAAAATAAGTACCCAAACCTACCCAAAATATTCTAGGGAATTATGATCAGCAACAACAACCACTCGCCTTCCAATATTCCTACATATTGCCTCATACATATCAGGTTCCTGTCCCACAATATCAAACCATGTCAGCACCTGATCCACAATAGGCTGCTTACTATCAACAGTGGTAAGAACAAAAATTACAATATCTGCCACATTTGGATTATTTGCAAACCTCATCACAACCATTGCCTACATCCACATCATCACCCCTATTTCTAGCTCCACCAAACACTACCACGATGCTCTCTAGTGAATTTTAAGCCATGCAGGAATAGATTGACGTATTGAATTTATGCACGACTGGTTATGGGCCTCAAAAAACCACATATGATGATTTGTGCAATGAACTAGTTCACCCTTCTGTACCTATACATCCTTATCCTTACATATTCGAGATCCCTAAATTTGACAAATTTAAAAGTAAATAAGATCCTAGAGAGCACCTCAATAATTACCGTTTTGTTTGCTACCAACTGCATGGTAGTGATCACCTTATGCTTCGCACGTTTGCACTCTCTCTTGGGGAACAAGCCTTAGATTGGTACAATCATCTACCTCACCATAGCTTATTTACTTTTGAACAATTGGTCAATCTATTTCTTGAGCACTTATCAACTAATATCAAAACCAAGCTTACCTTGTTCGATGTTGATATGGAAAATATGAAGCTGAATTTTATTAAAACAAACATAGGACTTAAATAAGCCCAAAAGGAAAACCGTAATCCTGGAAATGATGAACTGCTCCAAGGATTTACGTACACAAATCCAGAAAGGCTAAAATTGTAAGCCCTACAATGCCGAAAACAAAAACCCCTAGACCTAGAGTCCATATAAAGTCAGATCTGCCTGACAGAACAGACAAGTATTTAGATCTACGTTTCTGTAGACCTTCGACGTTCTTTTCGTGCCAAATTGTTGTGTGAACCGATGCAGTTGCAGAGTTGCCGTGTTTGTTGGCACTGCCAGTTTATTTGGGAACACGCGACGCGATTGGCATCACCAGAGGGAGGTTCTGCCAGCACGGTTTTAGCTAGATTGCCAGTCCCGATTTCCCGGATTGCCGATTGGAGGTGCTATCCTATTTAACAGATTCCTGCAGCCACCTATAAACGATTTCAAAAAAATGTCCTTGTTTTTCTTGGCCCAAAAACACACTGTGTCCAGCGCCTTGAATTTCATGACATCTTCATGCAGGGAGAGAGTACGATTGCTCGATCCATTCTGAGCAGGATCTGTCGGCCGCTGTGAGTGACAGCGAATCGACGGTTGAGTGAACGACATCCAAAACCCTATTTCTTGCCTCGGGATTGTAGTCATCGACTGCAACGCGTCGAAGATATCCAAAACCTTGTTTCTTGAACCGTCCTCACGCATTTTCCCTACCGCGTGTTGAGCAATTACGTGCAGCCGTGTTCGGATATGTTGTTGTTGACAAGTTAGTGTGGTCAGCTTTTTGACCTTAATCTCCTTGCATTAAACGAAAATCAAACCCTATTTTTTTTTTTTGATTAAATAAAAAAAAAAAAGGGTTATTTTTGTTTTTACTATAAAGTCAATTTTGACTTTTCCACCATTGTGCAAATATTGTTTTGTTTTTGCCCCTTCCATGTTGTAAATTTGCAATTTTTGCAAATTAATTTGGGCACATTTTATTTTTGCACATTTTGTAACTTGTCTTTTTGTGACAATTTTTGCTGGCGATCACTCGGGGTCAAATGGCTTCCGAATTAGCCGATAAGTTGGCTCAAGTAACCCAACTTGTCAGCGTTTTGGCTGATAAGGTTACTTCTAATGAAGTGCAACAACAATGTGAGGTTCCTGTTTATACTGGTTCGTGAGATCCAGAGGTCCTAAACAGTTGGATTTTGGACATGGACAGTTGGTTTGTGTATATTAAGATCACAAAGGATCAGGAAGTTAACTTTGCCAAGTTGAAACTTTTTGGCATTGCTAAGGTCCTTGTCACTGATCGACAACGGACCCAAAATCCCATTGACACGTGGGATGAATTGCAACGAGTCTTGAAGAATAATTTTTATCCTTCAAACTATGCCACTGAGCTTGAGATCAAGTGGCTTCGTCTTCGACAAACCTCCAATATGACTGTTCATGATTATATTTTTCAGTTTAGCAAGTTGCGAATTTTGAATTCTATACAGGATAATGCAGCACAACTTGTTAACAAATTCAAAAGTGGTTTGCAGGAGCCCATTTACAGGAAAATGAAATACAAGTTGATTGTAAACATTGACATGGCTTTCAATCAAGCCCTTCTTGTTGAGGAGGAAATCAGGGAGCAATCGCGTGGGACTCACTCTTCTACATCGGGAGGAAATCAGAAGGCTTCTCCACAACCTTCTAAGGGAGCTAAATCTTCTTCTTCTCCTTCTCCCTCTTCTTCATCTTCCTCTTCTTCTTCACAAAAATCTTCTTCTTCTAAGTCACCTTTGATTTGTAATTATTGTAAAAAGCCAGGGCATACTCAAAAGAGGTGTTTTAAGTTGCAAAATGTGAAGAAACAATCCCTAGTTGTAAAGCCTTCCAATGAGGACTCACAAGAAAGTCCCATTGAAGCTACAGGGGAACGTAAGCCTTATAAGGAATTGGTAGGGTTAAAAAAATTGACCCTTATGAATACTTCACAAGGTGATCGTGAGAATTTGTTTGTGACTACGGTCCATCTCAGTGACACCTTTATGATTGATTGTATAATCGATAGCGGCTCGCAAAAATATCTAATTGTGAGGTCCGTTGTTGACAAACTAAAGTTACCGATGAATCCCCATCCTCATCCTTATCCTTTGGGATGGAAGGACAATGGGATTACATCCGACATCACACACACTTGCACTATGAATTTTTCTTTCAGTCCTTTTGTGGACTCGGTTGTGTACGATGTAACTCCAATGGATTGTTGTGGCTTGTTGCTTGGAAGACCCTATCAATATGATAGGAGGTCTATACATGATGGGTACAAAAATACATACACTTTGCACAAATATAATAAATCATTCATAATCAGAAGTACACAACAAACACCACATAATTTGATGTTGAGTTGTAGATAAGCATGCAAAGTCGTAAATCAAGCAAAGGAATTAGCACTCATCTTCATCAGACCAATTCACGAAGAAAAGCAATCACCTAAGCACACTAATAATAGGAGTTATTCAGTTCATTCAATACTTCAATCTTTTTTTGATTTTTTTCAAGAACCCACAAGTCTTCCTCCTGAAAGACAGATTAATCATAGTATTGAGATTGTTCCTGCATCATCTCTTCCTAATTCTTCAATGTATAGACAATCAATAGTGCAAATGGAAGAAATTAAAAAGTAAATTCAAGCATTGTTGACTAAAGGGTTCATCAAACCCAGTACTTCCCCTTGTGCTTCTCCTATCTTTATTGTGTTGAAGAAGGATGGCACATGGATATTATGCATTGATTTCAGGGCACTCAATAAGATTACAATCAAGAATCGTTATCCACTTCCTCACATTGATGATATTTTTGACCAATTGCAAGGTGCAAAATTCTTCTCCAAGATAGATATCAAAAGTGGGTATCATCAGGTGAGAATTCAAGCAGAAGACACTTGAAAAACAACATTTAAGACCAAAATGGGGCTCTTTGAATGGCTTGTCATGCCCTTTGGCCTTACAAATTCTCCAGCTACATTCATGCGGCTGATGAATGAAGTATTCAGAGATTGTCTAGATAAATTTGTAATCATCTATTTGGATGACATTCTTATATATTCTTCTACTTGGGAGAATCATTTGAAACACTTGGAAACGGTTCTTCAAACTCTTCGAAAGAACCAATTGTATGCAAATTTTCCTGTGTTCATTTGGGCAAACTTTCATTGCCTATCTTGGATTTGTAATTAGTGAAAAAGGTGTGCAAGTAGATCCTTCCAAAGTTGAAGTTATCTTCTCTTGGCCAACTCTTACTTCAATCACGGATTTAAGGAGTTTTCTTGGACTTGCTAATTTCTATCGCAAGTTCATTGGAGGATATTCTTCTATTGCTGCACCTTTACACTATTTGACGAAGATCAAACTTCAGTTTCAATGGACAAAGGATCAACAAAAAGCCTTTGACACATTGAAACACAAATTGAGTACTGCACCAGTTCTTGTTCTTCCTGATTTGTCTCAACCATTTGAGATAGAAACTGATGCGTCGCAAGTTGCACTTGGAGCTGTGCTCATGCAGAATGGCCATCTAGTGGCCTATCATTCAGAAACATTTTCAGAGGCCAAGAAGAATTATTCTACATATGATAAGGAGTTCTATGCTTTGGTTCAAGCAATCAAGTATTAGAGGCATTATCTTTTGGGAAAAGAAACAATTGTTCATACAGATCACATGCCCCTTAAGTTTCTTCAATCTCAAACAAAAATTGAAGAAGCTAGGCACATGAAATGGGCATCGTACTTGCAACAATTCCATTTGGTAATCAAGTACAAGAAAGGATGAAACAATGCAGTGGCTGATTGTTTGAGTCGTCCTCCTTCTACTCTTGTTTTTAAAATTGTCACTACTTCTCATCTTGGCTTCCAAACTTGGCCTACACAGTATCCTATGGATCCGGATTTTGGCAAAGTTTTCCACCAACTTTCCAATCCTTCTTCAAATTTGAGAGCTCTTCAATACTTTCATATTCAATATGGATATGTTGTACAAATTGGACAAACTTTGTGTTCCTCATGGGAACAGGGAGTCTCTTTTGAAGGAGGCTCATTCCACACTCTATGGGGGACATTTTGGTAGGTAGAAAAATCTTCATCATCTGCAGAGGTTTTTCTTTTGGCCACACATGCAAAGAGATGTTCTTCGCTTCTTGCGACAATGTGTAGTATGTAATCGCTCCAAATCAGCCAATAGGACATTGGGAATGAGAATGCATTTTCCCATTCTTTCTCATCCGTGGGAAAGCATTTCCATGGATCTCTTGAGCGATTTTCCAATGACAGTACGCAAGCATGATTGTGTCTTTGTCATGGTGGACAGATTCAACAAAATGGCCAAATTCATTCCTTGTCGCAAGACAAGTACTGCACAGGATCTTTCCCAACTCTTCTTTGAGGTAGTATGGCGCTCTTTTGGTCTTCCTACCAGCATTGTCTCTGATCGTGACTCGCGCTTTGTGGGTCACTTTTGGCGATCACTTTGGAAGATTTTGGGAGTATCTCTTAACTTCTCTCTCGCTTATCATCCACAATCCGATGGGCAGACAGAGGTAGTTAATCGTACTCTAGTGTAGAGTTTGAGGATTTACCATCATTCCACTCCAACCAAGTGGGACTTAAGCCTCACTCACATTGAGCACACCTACAACGAGGCCATCCACAGTTCTACGGGGCACTCTCCATTTGAAGTGTGTTTTGGTTTTCAACCACTTGCTCCTTATGAGTTACCTTTGTCTTTGCCTTCTTCAGCCACAATGCACATTCAGAAGGAACAAGACAAGGCCAACTCTTTTGTGCAGCATTTGCAGAGTCTTCAAACCAAAGTCGTTCAAATTCTTCAAAAGACTCAACAAAAATAGAAACAACAGATGGACAAGCACCACACTCCTCATTCTTTTCAGGTTGGTGACAAAGTATGGTTTCATCTTGACAAACGACGATTTGTAGATAAGGCACATAGAAAACTCAAGCCTCTTCATTATGGGCCTTATACTATTCTTCAAAAAATCTCTGAGAATGCCTTTCGCTTGGACCTTCCAGCCCATCTTGGCATTCATGATGTTGTCAATGTTGATCTTCTCAAACCATACTATGATTCCACGTTGGAGACAGTTCCAGCCATCATACATCCAGTTGATGTGGTTCCTGATGCTCAGCTTCCGCTTGATGCCGATACAGTCTTTGATACGAAGACCCGAAAAACATGCCAAGGTGTTTCTACTTCATATCTTGTGGCCAACCGAGGCCAATTTCCACATCAGGCTCGCTGGATTTCTGCTCACATTCTGTCCCGGGATTTTCCCTCTTTGTTAAAAGCATTGGAGTCCAATGCTTCTTTTGTTGGGACGAATGATGAGGAATCTTAGACCTAGGGGCTAATTTATTTTTAGACCTAGGATAATGTAATTAGGACTTAGTCTGCAAAATAATCAACGTGAGTTGTTTGTTTCCTCCGTTGAATGGTCTAGGTCTAGGTGTTTTTGTTTTCGGCATTGTAGGGCTTACAATTTTAGCCTTTTCAGATTTGTGTACGTAAATCCTTGGAGCAGTTCATCATTTCCAAGATTACGGTTTTCCTTTTGGGCTTATTTAAGTCCTATGTTTGTTTTAATAAAATTCAGCTTCATATTTTTTATATCAGATGTCTATGCTTTACACCAATATTACGACAAGTCTATTACTAATTTTATCGCTCATTGGAGAGTGGGCATCCATGATATTGCCTTCCCTCTCCCACCTTCAAAGGTAATCAAACTCTTTACTAAGATTTGTCATAAAAGAATATCCCATACATTGCAGATTTATCAGAGTTAGAAATTTAAGGAAGCCATTGCCCAAGCCAAGGTTATCGAGGACATCAAGGTCCACACGATCAAAATCAAGCTTCGGTAGAAGCCATCCTACCCCACTAATTACCACTACAATCACCTACCATATGTACCACCCACTACAAAACCACCTCAAACCAATCAGGGACTCTTGAATTATCCATATCCACCACCACAAGTTGCATCTGCTCAAACCCCACAACCCCTACCTTTGTGACCTCTTTTAAATGCATACCAAGTCAATCCTCCACTACCTGCCACTCCATATCCAGGCAATACTCCACCACCATATAATCCATACCAAGGTCACAATCCATGTCCATATCACCCTCCATGTAATTGGATGCCTTTATTTGAGCCCATGCCCTCTTTATTTCATAGATAACATCAAGGACATCTCATCACTTTGCAAAATATCCAACCTCTTGATCCAAACCATCCCCCTAGTGGGACCACAATATATAAGCTTTCTATGACTTCCATCACCAACATGGTCTCACACTCTTGATTCATGACATAGTTTTTGATATACCATGCAATACCTTATCGATCGAGGCAATAATCAAGTCTCAAATCCCCTCGCACCACAAAATTAAAACTTAGGGATATATCAAAATCCATTACCTGAGCATGGGGGTAATCCTCCTCAATCTGATCCATGCCAAGTAAACCATGTCAATAGAGGTCCTTAATAGGAGGGATTTATGGGTATGATCAACATCACAACCCGTAATCAATGTTATCCACCCCTTGTTGTCTCACAAAAACCCTCCACTTCTCAACAACCACCTACTAAAACCTCATACACTACCCTACCAATTACTCCACCTATACCATGGAATACCATCACCATCCATGGTAGTATTTCCCATCAACTCTGCATCGTCCCTTTAAGGTTATCCATCTATAGCCTCTTACAACAATACCAATCTCACCGTGAAGCCCTTGATATTATCCTTTACTCTCTTGATCTCGAGACTCATGATACAGATGCATTTGCCAACTTTATCAATAATGTTCAAATATGCTTACAACCTTCAATCAGCTTCCATGACCATGAAATCACACAAGTTGTGGGTAAGGGAGTGTATCCCCCATTACATATTCAAGCCTCCATCAACATCGTCACCTATATGCATTTTCTCATTCACACCGGCTCCTCCATTAGCATAATTTCTACCTCCACCCTTGGCCATATTCACCTTCCTCCTTTCCATATAGCCACTCCATCCATGGACCTTCAAGATTTTTATGGATCCATCTATCATACTATTGGTACCATTATCCTTTCCATCAAGGCTGGCGCCAAAAACATTTCCACTTTCTTCCATGTTATCGAAGGTGAGATGAATTATAATATTCTTTTGGGATACCCTTGGATTCGAGACATGCAATGCATCCCTTCCATGCTCCATTATTGTATTAAATATTTCCATAATGACTTGGTCCACTGCATCCCCACCGATGGTGATGCATTCAAATTTTGTAATATTATCACCCTTCAACCAGGTCCACCCTAATCATCCACACAATTTGCCCTACCCCACATCATTCTCTAGATAACACCTATCCATCATCTTCCCTATAACAACCCACAATTGATCTGAGCAACATCACATAAACCTCTTCAAATCCACCTTAGACACGAGTGCCCTAGCTATTCCCACATTTTTACATCACTCTTCTTCATTTTTCACACCACTTCCCTCATTTACCTTTTTTGCTACACCATCTATCCCATATTCATTAAATAACCCACCTATTTTTCCCACACCTCCTCCATATTCCCATCGCTTTGTACTCCTCTTAGTGCAAACATGGGTAATCTCTAGTTCACACACCACAACTTCTATCACCACTTCTCAATTCACCTATGCCAATAATCCCATCACTTGAACACCTGCTGAGTGCTATGAAGGGGCACAATGCGCTGCTCAACTGGATGACCAATTAGCTTAATCAGATCCACCTACGTCATTCTCTTCACTCATCAATTTACCTCCACCCATTCCACTATCCTCTCCACCGCATAGGGGGTCTTCCCCTCAACCTAAGCATACAACCCTTCCTCATGTTTCTATACTCATGACTACACTAGGTCCTTATGATTATAATATAAGCAATGCTCAGGTTCTCCCCTCTGACATCCAGTCCACTCATGACTTTGGTCGACCTCATGATGTCCCCTTGACTATTGGGGTAGTGGTTCCTCTTGTTCCTCTTGATAATAATTACACAAACTTTGTATATGGGGGACTTGATTCATCTGTAGAACCTCCAGTACCTTTGTCAACACAAACCCAATTTTGTGATAACCTTGACCA
The DNA here is from genome assembly GCA_028583015.1 of Wollemia nobilis. Classification (NCBI taxonomy): domain Eukaryota; kingdom Viridiplantae; phylum Streptophyta; class Pinopsida; order Araucariales; family Araucariaceae; genus Wollemia; species Wollemia nobilis. The sequence goes on along the minus strand of JAQPPZ010000743.1, from coordinate 49,964 downwards.
TTTGTCCAATCCTAATTTTACCTGGTATTATCTGTGTATATATAAATATTATGGTTATGGTCTAGGGAGATATGAACAGGGGTATTGCACTTATATCAATCCTCCCTAGCATAAACCTACAAATCGATCAAGAATTGGTTAGCATACTTCGACAGTCATTACCCTCGAGCATGAGTTGCAAAATCTGGATCTTGATCCTATCGAAATTCTTTCTGATGAGGAATTTAAGATTAATCTACCAATAAATAGTTCTTCCCCTAATTCCACAATCGATATTCCATTCATGTTATTTCCACCATCCCCACCATATGAGACCTTATCACCTTTGGAATTCAGAACCCCTGCCAATCAATTCATAAACCTCTAACTTGACCCAACCTTACCCAACAATCCACCTTCCTCACCCCCGCCCACTACTCCATTTTCCCATTTAAGAGATACCACCATATCATTACACTCATTCTCGTACTCCTTCCCCACTTGTGGTGTTAAACCCAAGTTGTCACCAACCTAATCTGGATTCATTTATATCCTTATATGATTCATCACCACCTTCATCACCTACTTCCACCTTATCTAGCACCTCGATCAACATGATCTTTGTTGACTTATATGCTTTGCTACGATATCCAAACCATCCCAATTACATTCCACTTTATATCACTGATTTTGTTGATTTCGATGAAACATCCTCCACCCCCGCAACCACCAAATTCCTTCCTACACCACAAATAATGCGATCCAAAAATGCACCTTTGTCTTCCAGTCCACCTCATCACCCATGGATTAATCATATAGATCTTTATCTAGATGATGAATTCCAGCTCCCTGAGTCCATCGATGACCTTCACCTCATCCCCACACCTGCCCAACTCCATGATGGTTTTCACATGCTTGTAGAGGAAACCATTGAAGTTAACATTGGTAATGATCCAGAACACCCCCATATCATCTAGCTCATTTATAGCCTATCCGAAGAATAACACGTCCTATTTACTAATTTTCTTAGGCACTATATTAAGGTATTTGCATGATCCTACACAGATATGCCTGGCCTTGATCCATAATTAGTCATGCATAACCTTATCTCGGATGACACTACCAAACCTATTAGATAAAATTTGTGTCGCATGCACCCCACCGTTGCGCTTATGGTCAAAAAGAAGTTATAAAAACTCCTTGATGTGGATTTCATACAACCTATTGATTACCCTGAGTGGGTCTCTAACATGGTTCCCATCAAAAAAGTCAAGGGGGGTATTTGCATTTACACTAATTTTAGGTATCTTAACAAAGCTTGTCACAAGGACAATTTTCCACTCCCTAATATTGATACATTGGTCAATGTTATAGCCGAACATGAAATATTGTCGCTCAATCTAGACGATCAACATAAGACCTCTTTCATGAATCCTTGGGAGAATTTTTGTTACAATGTCATGCCTTTTGGCCTCAAGAACGTTGGGGCAACTTACAAACACGCCATGACCTACATTTTCCGGTATATGATGCATAAAACTATCAAAGACTATGTTGATGACCTTATCACCAAATCCAAAATCCGTGGTCAACATCTTGAAGACCTGCGTCAAATCTTTGATCGTCTCTTGGAACATAAATCCGATTAAATCTAAGGAAATGTGTTTTTGGTGTCACCAATGGTAAAATATTGGGTTTTATTGTTTCACATAGAGGCATCGAAGTAGATCTTGCCAAAGTCAAAGTTATCATTGACATGTCTCTCCCTACAAATCTCAAACTGTTACATAGCTTGCAAGGAAGAATCCAATCCATACGGTGATTTATTTCCCAACTTCCAGATAAGTGTCAACCATTCAATAATCTTCTCCAAAATGGGGTCCCTTTCAAATGGGACGATAAGTTTCAAACTACCTTTGATGCCATCAAATCATAACTTACATCTCTACCCTTCCTCATCTCATCCCATCTAGATCACCCTTTCAACTTATACATTTTTGCTACTGATGTCGCATTGGGCAAGATCCTCGCTCAAAAGAATGAAATGGACCAAGAACAAGTCGTATACTATATCAGTCACACATTGGTTTATTACGAGACATGATATGCTTACATGGATAAACTTTACATTATCATTGTTTTTAACACCCAGAAGTTGTGAAATTACATGATTAGCCATACTACCTACTTAGTTTCCCGTGATAACCCACTTCGCTACATGATGCGTAAGATCTACCACAATAGTCGAACGACCAAATGGATCATGCTTCTCATGAATTATTATCTCAAATTTATTAGTCAAAAATCCATCAAAGGCCAAGTTATTTCTTATCAGCTCACTGACGTCCCTTTACCAAGTGATGCTCCCTTGCTTATCCAGCTTCCAAACGACTTTGTCTTTCACAGAAGTGAAGCAGAATAACCAGTGGAACCTAAATCAACCATTGATTTAACAATATTTTTCAATGGATTCTATTGCACGCATGCTGGGGGTGCAAGAATAGTATTTTTCATATCGCAAGGGGAGCCACTCCCATTTTCCTTCAAATTAGGCTTTCCTTGTACCAATAACAATACCGAGTATCAAGATCTTATCTTAGGCCTAAAGCAAGCAATCTCAATGCACATCCAGCACCTGGACATATACGATGACTCCCTCCTCATTTTAAATCAAATTAAGAGAGAATGGCAATGTCATTGCCTAGTCCTTCAGCAATACAAGCAGGTATCCAAAAACTTGTTGGCCCAGTTCGAGTGGTATGACATCACTGCTACTCCTTGATCTATAAATCATTTTGTCAATACCATGGTTTATCTAGGCTCACTCATTCTGCAAAATCCCATTTCCAAAACAACTCACATTTCCATTCACACCCTTTTCCATTCCTCCATTTCCAACAATCCACCTTCTCATGATGATGGCATCAATATCATCGTAGCTAAACCACATGACCCATGGTTTTTCCAAGTCAAGGATTACCTTAAGCTCAATGTTCTACCACCTAATATAAATCATAATCACAAATGAGATTTCAAACTCCATGCCATTCACTATACATTGCTAGGCAATATCCTTTATAAGAGAAGTTATGGTGGCATTTTATTGCGTTATCTTGAGGCCTTCGAAGCCCAATGCATCACACAAGAAGCTCCTAATGGTACTTGCGGTCACCACTTTAGTGATATGGCCATTACCAAATGCATTATACAAATGGGCTATTACTAGCCCACAATGGAGCATGACTACTGTGATTACGTCAAAAAGTGTGTTAAATACCAACATCACACCAATCTTATGCATTTGCCTTCACAGGCTCTGCAACCTATTCAATCAATATGGCCTTTTTCACAATGGGCTATGGATCTTATCGATAAAATCACTCCCATCTCATATGCCAACCATAAGTTCATCATCAATGCCACTGAATATTTTATGAAATGGGTTGAGGTCATCCCATTAGTGCAAATAATCGATCCCAAAATTGTTTATTTCATCACTCAACACATCATTTTTCATTTTGGTATCCCATCAAAGATCATTTTTGACAATGGTCCACCATTCAAGAACAAAAATGTTCACATATTATGTGATAAAATTCAACATTCAACATAGCTTTTCTACTCCATACTACCCACAGGATAATGACAAAGTGTAAGCTACAAAAAAACCATCTACACCACTCTTTGCAAAACCATTGTAGAATCACACCGTAATTGGCATAACAAAATACCATTAGCATTATGGGTATACCGCACAAGCATTTGTACTCCAACCGAGGCAACCCCATTTTCCCTAGTATATGGCACTGAAGCCATCATGCCCTTAGAGCTTGAAATACCATCCTTGTGGGTTTCCATGCAATAATTAATTTATGATGATACGACCCATCAAGCTAATCTAGGTTAATTAACCCTCTTGGATGAACATCACATTCATGCCATTGAACATACTCGCTTCTATCAAGACCATTTTCGACGTGCCTAAAATTCTAATATCCACCAATGATAATTTCAAGTTAGAGACTTAGTCCTCAAAGAAAACCAAAAAATTACTATCCAACCGTACCATATTCATGATAAATTTACACCCAATTGGCTAGGCCCTTACATGGTTACTCAAAATTTTGGATCTGGGGCATATCGCCTTGCCACATTGGAAGGTATCACTGAACTTGAGCCCATTAATATTATTCATCTGCAAGAATTTTATGCCTAAGTGTAGGAATTTTAGCTCACCACTACTTGTACATATGTTTATAATCCAAAGAAAAAATCAAATAGAAAACAACAACAACAACCTTTTTTACATACTGCAACATTAACTCCAATTGCATTTACAATCAAATCTGCTTCATCTACCTCATTCTTTTCTTCCTTCTTCTTCTTCTCCCCCTCTTCTATAATGAATTTTGTATGGTCACGCTTTGAGCGGCTACATACCTTTCATCCTTCTTCTTATTTTCTCTTTTATTTTTCTTATCTTCTTTTCTTCTAGTTACCCATCAATGTTGTATGGTCATGCTTTGAGCGGCTACATACCTTTAATACTTTTCTTTTCTTCTTTTACCCTTATTATTTCTCTTCTTTCCCCTTATTTTTTCATTCTTTTCTTCATTTCTCATCCATAACTCTCTTGCCCACACCATAACCCCATTCCATTGTCTATAATACTGGGGAAACCTTACACATAAATTCTTACCTTTGCATTCATACATGCATGTGTACATGATTATTGTAAATACTGTGCTTGGGGAATTAAATATGCACATGCTAGCATACCATTTTGATGCCCAAACCCATTTTCAAGAGATAATATTATTGAAATATTTTTAGTGCTTCATGGAATGGATTACATCATCTGATACTACAACGATGTGCATGTGTCCCCAAGCAATCTGTTTACATATTTTGCATTATCATCCTATGCATACTCATTTTACGTTATTTTATAATGTCACCTCATATTTATTTAGGCATTTAACCATTCCATTCACATGTAATTATTTAATACCACATCTACATTAGTCATGCATCACCATAAACAAAAACAACCAAACACATAAAGGCAATTAGATACAAATGCTGCAATATCTCAAGTATATATATATGTATATATATATATATCAAAAGAATGTAAATATGCTACAATAAATTGTGTGGGTACCCTTGTGGGCATGATGTCACATGATTTTATCATATATGTACATAAACCTATCAAAATTGCCATACAGCTACAATGAATTATGCATCCTTACTGATACATGAATTCCCAAAAATAGCTCATCATCATGTACATATGCCAAAATACAAAAAGTGGGCCAATCCTCATTGTTGCTATCTTATAGGAGTCTCCCCACTCCCATAATCTATCAAAAACCCCTCCATCGCTACTGATAGTACTAATTGTACATCACCCAACCTCGTCACTGCAGGCACATCCACTCGTACTGGTGACCCCATCCCTACTACTTGTGAAGCTGCAAGTACCACCATCTGCTACATCTGCCCACCCACTGATGGTGAACTCTGTTGACTTTGATGTGGCTCCCCCAATGACAAGTAAATTGATCCAGAGTATGAAGGGACATGTATCCCCCATATCATAAGCTCCCCCTCATACCTCATCCTCTTTATCACTTCCTTCATGTTGACGACTATCTACCCACTGTTTGACTATTGCAAACACTCAATATTTGACCGTGTCACCTCCATCTATGGTATTTTCATCACTATCACTATAATATTTTGCTCTACCCATGCCTTCATGGCCAAATCCTTGTTTACTCTACACTCTATCACAAAAAACCTTGCTCACTGACTGGTCTATCTATACCCGAGCATCATCCAACAACCCCTGGAGCTGCTCAACAATCTTGATCATCTGATCTATCTCCTCCCAGGCAGTGTCACACTCACCCAACAATGCATCTTACTCAATACTAAGTGCCTCTATCTCCTCGATCACCTACTGTAGCTGCACCTTTGCCTCATCTTGCTCCTCTAAAGTGACCATCAGTTCTACCTCTACCTCCTTCTTCTCCTCATCCAATGTTGAGCAATCAACATCCCAATCTATATCCATATCAAGAAGCTTATCTCTAAGCCTCTTCACCTCACCCCTTGTAACTCATCCTCCATGGTCATAGCCTCCTCCAAATCTCCACCAAAGTAAAAATTTCCAGGCTCTCCCTCCATCTCCTTTCCAATCACTGGTGACTCATTAGAAACCTCGTTAGCAACATCCATCAATAGGACATCCTACATAACCTCTAAGCCACCTCCTATCCCTTCGCATCTCTTTGAATATGGCCCTATGCCACTATCACTCACTAGCCTATCATGGTCATCATGATGTGGCCTCACCTACCTGAATAGAAGGTCTAGCTCCACCTCCTCCTCCTCACCCGATTTGGGTGATCCCACATCTTTCTACTTCCCCATGTGCCCTAGCAGTGCTGCCCTCACCCCACCCAATATTCCCCTATCTAGAAATTCTCTTACAGCCTCAACCCATTTATCCACCACACCCACCACTGGATCCCACTACTGCCTCATCCACCACACATCATACTCTGATGTCATCCCCACATTGTCCACATCGGGTACAACAAAGGGCTCATCAGGCTTCAAGTCTAGTGGTGGCACCATGGGCTACAATCCTATGTCACCCTCCACTTTGTAGATCACTATAGGTGACTTTGGTCGCCCCTACCATAATACAAATTGATGTTGCACCCAATAAAATGGGAAGTACTCTACCTATTAGAGATACTTACCAATTTCCCTCACCTGACGTGCACCAGATGCTCTACATCCTCCATCCAATCAGGTGCTCCTCGCTATGGCCTCCACCTCACATTCTCCATGGTCAACATTCTCAAATCCTCTCGATGATACATCAAATCACCCTCCCATACCCTCTTTCACCTACTTTCCATATATGCCCTCCATATTATAGCATAAGGTAGATCATGACCATCCAGAGTATGTGCCTCATGGGGTAAATCAGTTGAGTGTAAAATCAAAATATGCTCCCAAGCCCATATCTGTAGTAATGGTCTCATGCTGATGCTTATCCTATGTGTCCTCACCACTGCATGTAACTTTTCATACACTTGTGCCAGTAATGTAGGAGCCCATGCATATACTATCTTCCTCTCTACCATATCACATATGATGTCCATCATGTTCCAGGGGAATATCACCCCTGAAGTATCCGGTAGTGCATGGCTCGCTATCAATAACATCACCATCACATGACAATTTGAGAGAAACTCATTCTCCTTCAAAAGTGATGCAGGAGCATTCGGTGGTGTAAGAGTGATCTTGCATCACCCGAAAAAAAATTGTAATTGTTTAATTTTGTAAAACTAGTAAAACTAGTTTAACTTGCAGGAAAATTTTGAAGGTCTTAGAGGTCGAATTTGAGGATTTTTGGCTAGACGTGGGCCTTGGCGCATAGAGCCAAGGATTTCCCTACTTAGCTCATCTCATGCCCTAATTGAAAACATTCTGTAATAGTAAATCGGGTCAATGAGTGCGAATTTTGATGGTTTTAGGTGGGAAAAAGGGAAAACGGGTTCAAAAAGGGGAAATTTCGAATTTGTAAGGGGTTAGTCTCTGAAAGCTCTATCTTTGTGGAATAGAATGCAAGAAATATTTGGCTCATTTGTGATTTTATCTATATTTTTTGGATTGTATGTGTTTTTTTAATGTAACTCTGCTTCAATAAGGTGACATACCTAGTGATGCATGGTAACTGTTGTTATATAAAAATTCTACTAGGTACAAGTAGTCTTTCCACTTTGTGTGTTGTTCCATGCAATACATTCTCAACATATTATCAAGCACTTGATTCACCCTCTCAGTCTAACCATCTGTATAAGGGTGATAAGTAGTACTGATATTCAATTTTATCCCTAATACCTTATGCAATGCTTGCCAAAATTTAGAAGTAAAACGAGAGTCTCTATTAGATATTAAAACTTCTAGGAACCCGTGTAGCCTCACCACTTCTCTGGAAAACTTTCTTGATATTCAATTTTTCTTTCCTTTAGGTAAGGAAATATGTTAGTCAAAGATACATTTATTAACACGATGGTTTTACCCTGATTCATACTCTACCTTCCAATATTTTGCCAAGAATCTAGGTCTAACAGGAAAATCCCTCACTAATCTAGATGAGATAAAACTATCTATTGACACGCTCTCAGCAAAAATTTGCATATTTTTACCAATAATTTTACCATGCAATAATAAAGGAGTAATCTGACCATTGAGTTCATAACTACCTATGGTCGCATAGATCCTATGGCCAGCCTATTCTGTGGTTTTTGGTGGCAGGTCAGGCCTATGAGGATATTTGTTAGCATAATGAGATCCTTTCCACACATAGCATCCTGTCAGTGGATCTCTATTTCCTCTATTATTGCTTACATTTATATTCATAGATGGATTTTCCCTATCCCTTCCTTGACCTGCTAGCTTCTAGTCGTGCCTCCTGGGAAATTCTTTAGCATCCTTATTGTATTTACCACCTTGGTAATTGGATCTATTTTTCTCCCTTGTTCTAATCTCCTCCTTTGGGTTTCTTATTCTGTTCCTTCTCCCATTTCATAAAACCTACACTTTTTCACTTTTTGATTTCATAGTTTCCATTTTAGATAACGTTTGGTAGTTAAAATATGACTTTCTCGTTTCTTGATTAGCTTCCTCTTTTCTTGCTAGATCAAAAGCAGCTAGAAAATTGACAAGATTATGCATGTTTACCACCATCATGATTCTAGGATGTAATCCCAGAATAAATTTATGTGTTTTCATTTCTTCGTTGCTTTCATATTGGGATGCATATTTCAGCATTTGAATAAACTTTTGGTGGTATTCATGCACCGTCATGCTTTCCTGTCTCAAATTTGAGAAGTTTCCAAATTTCTCTACATAATATTGCCTTGTCAAAAATCTATCCCTAAATTCCTTGACAAACTCCTCCCATTTGAGGTCAGCAACTTCTACTATATGCCCTTTCTTATACAACTTCCACTAGTCCAGGGTTATTTCTATCATATTTATTAATGCCAAAGTAGTCTTGGATTCAGAGGATAGGACTACTAGATAAAAGTAGGACTCTAGTTCACTCAACCAATTTTTGGTTGATTCACCATCGCCCTTACCATCAAACTTAGTTATTACTATCTTTCTCAGATTTTTTTCCAACTCCTTACTCACCCTTACCCTTCCAGCACTGGATCTCTTTGGTTTCCTTGATTCTTACCTTGAAATTTCCAATCCATTTCATCATCCACTAGTTAATTATTCTATGACACACTATTGTTGGACAATAAATTCTTCTTGTTGAGCCATGTGTGTTTTTTGTTGGGCCATATATTCTCTTTGGTATTCCATATGTTTTTGCAATAATTACACCACTTTAGCGAGGTTTCATACCTCCACATTGGTCTCACTCTTGCTATGGGAAACATCATTAACCTTTCTTTCACGTTGAGGTCCTTTTTGCCTTAGATTTTTTCGTGGCCTCCTTACAGGTATTTCGATGTCTTCCTCCTCCTTGCCTCCCATAGGATTTCTCGAGGACCCATATCGCAACAATCGTGTCATTTATCCTATAGGTGAAAGAGGTAGTGCATTAGTTTATATTATCTAATCTAACTCACAGTCAAAATCTACAACCTAGAATCTCTTCTGCTCTTATATCATATGTAACAACCTAGAAACAATTTCATATCTAGTTGCCCAAAGAAAATAAGGTAAGAAAGTAATTTTTTTCTAAATTAAGCTTTCTAAACAAACCTAAAATTTGAAGAACTAATTTTTTGTTAATTTGTTTTTTAATCATCTAAGGAAATAAAACATTCATAACATACACATTTCAACCACGTTTGAGTTCAATACTGTTGCAACCAGTCACCCAAGTGGATGAGATCGGCCATATCCCATTGAAAATCCAATTTTTTAATTCGATCATCCTCATTTATCATCCACATTTTCTAGCATGAAAATTGAACCATGACAAGGGTTATCCTATAGGGCCCATAACACCTAGAGGGGGTCACTTTCTTTCCTTTTCTTTTTATATCAAACCTTCAACATTCTAGTCAACTCGTTTTTAAATAGCATGGAAGAAGATAGTGTGTTTATGTCTCTATGACTAACTGATGACTCCCTTATTCTTGGATTCAGTTAGTGCCATGTCAATAACTTGACCTTGGACCTCATTACTCATACTCATTACAACTCGCAACGGTTTTTCCCATACCAAACCCCGTGGTTGTTCTAGATAAGTTCAATGAGTATGTAATGAGCACAGTGCTACCCGATTCCAACCTAAAAAAGGTGTCCCATACCACCCTCTCATTCTCATCCTGATAGAGTCATTTTTTCCAATTCCATCAGTCTCAGGTTGTCTTAATGCTCATTGCATGCATTCTTGCACCTCAACATACTTGGATGTTCTTTTGTTTAGTTTTTCAATTCAAACCTTCTACGGGTCTTTGGAATTATTTCATTGACAATCTACTCCCAAAGGGTGTTAACCACTTTACCTTTAAGGTAAAATAATTTAAATTTACAATGGTAGAATATCATAATAGTCTCTTACTATTAGGCTATTTTACACTATATTATGTTTTAAAACATTCAAGAACATAGTTGTGCTTTCTGAAAATCTATTGGTCTATTGTATTGTAAGAAGAGTTTGGAAACACTAGCTACTTATGCAAGTATAGCTTTAAATAACTTTATTTTTTTAAAGTAAAGTTTGATAATAAATCTCATGACTTTTTCGAAGCCACTACACGTTTACATTAAAAATCTATAATCACCAATTTTCCTCATTAGGGATCAATTCCCGGTTGAATTACTATTTTTCCTCATTAGGGATCAATTCCCGGTTTCTTCACACCATCAAGGTACTAATCGACTAATCAACAAAGTATAAATTATGTTCACAAAAATATATTTAGTTTATAGATAGCAAACATTAAATTAAATAAGACTTATTTTCATATCAAGTATATCCAGAATCATCAAGGCTAAACAAGGTTTGTTTCATTGGACACTTAGTCCCAAAACTTCCAATTGCAACATACTAAAAGAGATAATTTTAAATCAAAATATCTTTAATTAAATGAGGATATGCAGTTTTAATACAATAAATAAGCTTTTCTCAGCAACACCATAGACACACGAAGTTGCTTCCCAAATACATACACTTCTCTTTTCTTTAAAATAAACAACATTACATGAGGGCTTTACCCCTTATTTCATGATATAGATTCTTTGCACTCGTTGTTTAATGTTTAAACTACCTCCACCCCTAGGCTTGGTTCATACAAACATCACAACTATATATCTTATGCAATTTTGCTTCACTGCCCAGGCCCAAAATAGTAAAAGTAATATACTTTCACTACCTTAGTTCCTGGTTTCCATTCTACAGCAACTTTGGTGTAACTTACCTCACCGTAAGCTTCTGTAAAAGTACTTCTAGAACTCTCTCAACACCATACCAATTGCTTCCAAATAGTCAACAATCCACACAGGGAGAAACTTGGAGTCATCACCAGGGATCATATACGAATCTTAACTAATGAACATGCAACTTTTTATCATGCCTAAATGCAGATTATTCTAACATAGACAACATACAGAAAACCCATTAATATTTTTCTTGAGACTTGTCAAAAATTTTGTCATTATATTGTCTCTGTTATAAACTACCTTCTCTCACCAGGTAAGACCCCATGAAACCTACATCCTTCATCAAGAGGTGTTTCCCAGTCCCCAAAGAATTTTAAGTTCTAAATTTATTTTTTCTCATTTTATTTTAAAGAAGAGTATAGCTCATATACAAAACCCATCACTTAATTGCTTCCAAATGTAAATCTTACAACAACACAAAAACGTAATAAACATATTTTTTCTTGGTAATGTAATGTTTCTAGAATTATAAAACATCATAGCATAACAATAATGTTTTATCAACACTACATTACTTCCTATAATACAAATTAATTCTTAGAAAAACCGTATTTCACCTACATTTCCATTGCTTTCATTTACTATCTGTTAACACAGTAACACAATGATGTTTTACACAGCGAAGAGATCACTAATATGATAGATTTAAATTATAAATTCCATTGCTTTCATTCACCATCTATTAACAAAGTAACACATCAATTTTTTACACAACAAAAAGCTCACTATTGTGGTACTATTAAATTATCAATTCCATTGCTTTCATTGACCATCTATTAACACAACAACACAACAATATTTTACACAATGAAAATCTCACTAATATGACAGTGTTAAATTATCAATTCCAGTACTTTAATTCACCATCTATTAACACAACAACACAACAATATTTTTCATAGTGAAAAGTGAGATATGTTTAGCATACTATACAAGCATGAAGAACGCATATATTACATTAGAAACTATAGAAAAATTGACCTATTTCATGCTTTCCAACTTCATTGTTATCTGTTCTTTGAATCCCGCTCTCTCTTGTCTTGTTCGATGTCCTCTCCTTTTTCCTTTTTTTTTCAAAATACCTTCTTTTTATTTTGTTTTTTCCTTCCCCAAAATGATATGCAAAGATTTCACAAGTTGTTTTAATCTTCCTCCATGCGTAGCGCCAGATTACCGAGCCTCCCCTCATTTACTTTTGGTGCACACTAAGTTATCATAACTATTAACCATTCATGATGATTTTACAGGAAACATGGAGAGTGCATATATCCACATGGATTTTTTAATAAAACTTAACTCTGCCAAACCTTTTAATTATTTCTTTAATATTCTAAATAATAGCTATTTTCATAATAGTGTAAACTATTTTACACGCATTTTAAATAGAGTAAGATTAATAATATTATAACCTATATTCTTATATTTTTAAGTAATGCAAAAATGATATTTATAAAGACTTATATACATGGTAAACTTATTTACCATAATAAATTCATATAGAAACAAAAGATCATTTTAAATAATAAACTCTCATGCCATAAAAAGTAATCACACACACATGCATTTCCAAATTGGTTCCTCCCATCATCATTGCCACTTAAAACAATATTTCTCATTTCTTGCCATACAAGAAATATTCGATCCAAATAAACCCATGCAAAGATGCAATATGCAATGCACCTAAATGATATGCAAGCGTGAGTTTCCATGTGCTCGTGAGCCGAATCATCACTTCCTTGTCTTACTTTTTTTTCCCTAACTTTTTTTCTTTCATTGCCATTATGCAACTGTGTAGCACTCACAGAAGTTGTCATTAGTACCAAGAATCACAGAAAAAATATAAGTGTATACATATTTAACTATCTTTCATAAACCTAAATCTCCATCCAATACTGACGAAGCACAAAGAACTGCTCTTAAAATGCTCTTTACGGATGCTAGAAAGAGATCAACAGCTCAATGAGTTAATGGATGCCTTTCGCAGTCCGAATCAAGGCCCAAGATTGTCATTAAGCCAAGGATGGTCGAAGAAACAGTCTTATACAGAGCCAATCATGATTTGATCTGTAAATTCATGGGTATTCACCCTACCCTGAATTTTTTGCATTCCTGGGTCCGGAAAAACTGGGAGCCTCATGGTGAGTATTCTTTATGGTTTATTAGAAATGGGTATTTTATTGTTAGTTTTTCTTCTCTGGCCGATAGAAATAGGGCTTTCGAATCAAAAAAGAGGAATCATGGTCCGACAAGATTATTTGTTCAACCCTAGAGAGTGGGATTCGATCCTTGAATTGAACCCACTACTGTCCTGGTTTGGATCCGTTTGTATGCTCTTCCAATGGAGTTTTGGAGTGAGCAGGTTTTGGAAATTATCGGTAATTCCCTTGGAAGACATTTGGGTGTCTCCAAAGACACAATAGAAGGAAACACAACTGTTTATGCAAGAATATGTGTGGAAATGGATCTTAGCCAGCCTCTATCGGAAGAGGTGGAACTTGAACTAGTAGGACTATCTTGGATTCAACAACTGGATTATGAGGCTTTGCCCTTCAGATGCAGAGTTTGCCACAAATACGGGCATTTGGCCTGATTTTGCCCAAATAATATGAACACAAAAATGGAGGCTCCGTTAGGAATGTCAAATCTTCCTAAGGAGGGTAAGTCAACAATAAACAAATAACCAACCAATACTTCTCAGGGTAAAGAATCTCAGAGAGATGGTTTTGAACAACCCAAAAGAAGGAGAAGGCAAAAGAAAAAAGATGGTAAAGAGCAAACCCAACTCAAGCCCGCCAATAGGTATGAGATATTTAAGACACTAGTGGACCAAGAGGATCAATTCATGGAAGGAGTGGATGGGAATAGTGAAAATAATAACATCCACGTTCAAGCTCCTCTTTCATCTCCCCCCGTCATAGAACAGGTAATTGAGTACACTGAGTTACCACAGTCAGAGAGTGCAGGGGCATTGATAGTGCATAACCAAGAGCAGCCAATAATTTAGGATGTCAGCATGGGAATAGCAGAAAAGAACAGAGAAAGCCAAACTTTAGGGATAACTCAGGTGGAAAAGAGATCAAAAAATAGCTATTCTCAAGGAGTGGGTAGAAAATCAAATAAGGAATTGCTAGCAGTTCAAGAAGACAAACTGATCATTGGAGGATCGGTGAGGCCAATAGATTCTTATTGCTCTCAAGGTAACCAATGATTATACAATCATGGAATGTTAGGGGTTTAAATAGTAGAACCCATCAATCTGTTGTTTGAAGACTCTTAGAAAAATGTAAAATAGATTTTTTGCTTATTCAGGAGACAAAAATGTCGTTAGATCTTATGTGTAAAATAGTTTACAAAATTTGGAGGAGTGTTGGTCATATGGAAGTGGCTGCCCAAGGTGCCTCAGGGGGGATTGTTACTCTTTGGAACTCTCTTGAATGGACTACAATAGAGAATATAGCTTGGAGGGGTGTTCTCACATCACATTTTAGGAATAATGTCACAACTGAACATGTTTTAATCATAAATTTTTATGGGGCTCAAAACCTTGATTGTCAGAGGCTTCAATGGAAAGTTGTGCATAACATGAGAATCTCAAGGGAAGATTTATACTGGATTATTGCTGGGGATTTTAATGCTAAATTATCTTCTAGAGATCAGGAAGGGGGAACCCCAATTTTGGACCCAGGGGATCGACTTATGATTGCCCAAGTCCAGGCTTTTCACTCACTCAAATATTTCCAACAATGCTTATCAATCAATCTCATATAACAATGATATTTATGATCTTTTCAAACCCTAATTCAAGTTCACTCAACTTAATTACTTCAATAACAATGCTTATAAAACAATATTCACATAATAATGATACTCATGATCTTTGCAACCCTAGTTCAAGTTCACTCAACTTAATCACTTCAACAACAATGCTTATAAAACAAGGTTTTATCAACAACTCTTTATTCCAGAAAACCTTAAAGCATTAATTCAAAACACACTCAACAATGTTTACCAAACAATCCTTTTCACTCCAACTTTGCATTCACAACATTCAAAAATCACTCACTAGGAAGATGTGCCCATACATTTTGTTTGATGTAGAAGTGCCCTTAGAAAAACTTGTCTCAATCATAATTTTCTCCTTTGCTAATTTCAATAGTTAGATGACAAATATTACACTAACTCTCTTTCAAAATATTTTCAAACACAAAAATAATCAATCCCAAATACACCTTATTACTCCTTGAAATTAGCAATCATCAAATCACACATAAAAATAATCACTCAAATTTGCTCCTTATAATCTCTAAATCAATAAATCAATATTTCAAAATAACCCTTCAGAAATAATAATTGCCTACCCTTTTATCTCCCTCAAAACACTTAATAATCAATATTAATTTAGGAACACAAAAATATATTTTATTTTCCTTCAACCTTAGCCCATTCCAAATTAAGTGAAAAACCCAACAATCATCAGTGCATACCTTTGTCTCATCCACTAAAAGGCCTCGATGGATTTCGACCCTAAAACCTCTCCACCGAGCGCCTTACCAAGGTGCTAGCCCACCACATGGGCTAGGTGCTCCCACGAGAAGGGGAAGGTGCTAGCCTCCCTTTGTTCCTTGTGCTAGGCATCATTCACAAAAACATAAACCTTCTTCCATGCAAAACACGAACCCCAGAGGGTTCGAACCTGCATCCTCCTACCAGCAAATGTTTCAAAACTTGTTGTCGTCACAAGCTGTGCTATGCGACGTGTGTGCAAAGTGGAAGGAACTTTGCTCCTCTTTGTTCTTTTACTTCTGCCAAAGACTTTTCAAACAAAAATTGGTGCTTTCTCTTTGCGCTCATTTTTAAACTTAGGGACATTCAAAATTATAATTGCTTGGGGGACTAAGGCAAAGGTTTTGCCTTCATATATATACATAGTGCCTTGATGTTGTAATACGTCGACGCTTCACATAAAATTTTAAATTCAATTTATAACTTTGCTTTATAACCCTTTTTAGGGTTTATTAAATTAATAAAAATTAATTTATAATTAAATTAAAATTTAACTATAATTAACTTAAGTAACATGAAAGTTAATTAAATTAATTAATAAATTAATTATAATAAAATTATATTAATTAATTTAAATTTCCCTTTTAATCTTATAATAAATTATTATAATATTATTTTCCTAGGACTCTTTTTTACCCTTTGGACTCATCTGACTTCTTGGAACCGATTCTTGATCAACTGAAGTTGGACTATCCTTTTGTACTTATTGGAGAACCTCAATCTGATGATGCCTATTGAAACTGCCACTGATCGGTACTAAAAGCTTGACATCAATGACCACTCACTCTTGACATAAATCACAACTCATCTACTCAAAATGTCCAACAACATTCAATGAGGAATGTAATGTGCCTTCAATTTTGGGATCACTTACTTATGTAGGCCTTGACTTCTATGAATTCCAATTTTTTTTTTTAATTTAAAATTTCAAGTATAAACATAATGAAAGGGGTTATAATGGTAGCACCATGATTTGATATTACGATTGTATAAAAACATAAAATAAATAAACACAATCAAAATAAGAATACTAAAAAAAAATAGGGTAAAGCCTAGGTTTTTATAAATAAAAAAATCGAATTTAATTTTTTTAGATGAAAACCTAAAAATTTACTACTACAATAAAAAATTATAAAATTTTTATCCACATTCCTTATCTCATCATTTTTGTTTTATTCCAATTTAAATATAATGGAATTTTCATGGAATTTTCTTCTCCAGAGAGTGATGTCGATGTGCATGTTGCACCCACAAGATTGTAGTACCCACCTGTTCATGATATAGCCGCTATTTTTCTTAGATTTTCTCTTCACAAATTTTACGCACTGTGTAATTTTACTCAATATGTTTCACCTTCATCCACACTCAACCTCTTTTTCAAATCAATTCAGAATATAGAACAATTTTTTTTATAGAACTTGAACTATCACTTTAACACATCCACTTGACTAGGCTCAACCAACTCTACTCAACCAATCACTCAATGAAATAATCCTTGCTCACAAACCCTAGTCCAAGTATATGAACACTCACTCAAATATTTTCAACAATGCTTATCAATCAATCTCACATAACAATGATACTTAGGATCTATGAAAACCCTAGTTCAAGTTCACTCAACTTAATCACTTCAATAACAATTCTTATAAAACAATCTTCACATAATAATGATACTCATGATCTTTACAACCCTAGTTCAAGTTCACTCAACTTAATCACTTCAACAACAATGCTTATAAAATAAGGTTTTATCAAAAAATCTTTATTCCATAAAACCTTGAAGCATAAATTTAAAACACACTCAACAATATTTATCAAACAATCCTTTTCACTCCAACTTTACATTCACCACATTCAAAAATCACTCACTATCAATATGTGCCCATACCTTTTGTTTGATGTAGAAGTGCCCTTAGAAAAACCTGTCTCAATCACAATTTTCTCCTTTGCCAATTTCAATAGTTAGATGACAAATATTACACTAAATCTCTTTCAAATTATTTTCAAACACAAAAATAATCAATCCCAAATACACCTTATTACTTTTTGAAATTAGCAATCATCAAATCACACATAAAAATAATCACTCAAATATACTCCTTATAATCTCCAAAGTAATAAATCAATATTTCAAAATAACCCTTCAAAAATAATAATTGCCCACCCTTTTATCTCCCTCAAAACACTTAATAATCAATATTAATTTAGGCAAAAATTAAATCCTATAAACCCTCAAAAAATATTTTTCAACCTTAGGCACATAAAAATATTTTTTATTTTCCTTCAACCTTAGCACATTCTAAATTAAGTGACAAACCCAACAATCATTAGCGTATACATTTGTCTCATCCGCTAAAAGGCCTCGATGGATTTCGACCCTGAAACCTCTTCGTCGAGCGCCTTACCAAGGCACTAGCCCACCACATGGGCTAGGCGCTCCCACGAGAAGGGGAAGGCGCTAGCCTCCCTTTGTTCATCGTGTTAGGTGTCGTTCGCAAAAATGCAAACCTTCTTCCTTGTAAAACACGAACCCCGCGGGGTTCGAACCTGCATCCTCCTGCCAGCAAACGTTTCAACACTTGTCACCGTCACCAGCTGCGCTATGTGCCGCATGTGAAAAGTGGAAGGACCCTTTCTCCTCTTTGTTCCTTTACTTCTACCGAAGACTTTTCAAACAAAAATTGTTGCTTTCTCTTTACGTTTATTTTCAAACTTAGGGACATTCAAAATAATAATTGCTTGGGGGACTAAGGTAAAAGTTTTGCCTTCATATATATACATAGTGCCTTGAGTTTGTAATATGTGGGTGCTCCACATCAAATTTTAAATTCAATTTATAACTTTGTTTTATAACCCTTTTTAGAATTTATTAAATTAATAAAAATTATTTTATAATTAAATTAAAATTAACTTATAATTAACTTAAGTAACATGAAAGTTAATTAAATTAATTAAAAAATTAATTATAATAAAATTATATTAAATAATTTAAATTTCATTTTTAATATTATAATAAATTATTATAATATTATTTGCCTAGGCCTCTTTTTTACCCTTTGGACCTCATATGACTTCTTGGAACCGGGTCTTGATCAACTGAAGGTGGACTATCCTTTTGTACTTATTGGAGAACCCGAAACTGATGATACCCACTGAAACTGCCACTGACTGGTGTTGAAATCTTGACATCAATGACCACTCACTCTTGACATAAATCACAACTCATCTACCCAAAATTTCCAAAAACATTCAATGAAAAATATAATGTGCCTTCGATCATTTAATTTTTATTTTTATTTAAAATTTCAAATATGAACATAATAAAAGGGGTTATAATGGTAGCACCATGATTTTGATATTACAATTGGAGACCTTGTATAAAAAAATAAAATAAATAAACACAATCAAAATAAGAATGCTAAAAAAAAATTAAGGTATAACATAAGTTTTTATAAAAATTTCTTTTCGAATTTAATTTTTTAAAATAAAAAACCTAAAAACTTTCTACTACAATAATAAAAAATTATAAAAATTTTAACCACATTCCCTGTCTCATCATTTTCGTTTTATTCCAATTTAAATATAACGGAAGTTTCATGGAAGTTTCCTCTCCAAAGAGTGATGTCGATGTGCATGTTGCACCCACATGATTGTAGTACCCACCCGTTCATGATATTGCTTGGTTTTTCCCTTCACAAATTTTACGGATCCACGCAATCGGACCACAAGAAATGATAAGAAATACCGTGAATGGGGTTTTGGTTCTGTGGGTCTGTAGCGTTTTGTGCCTTCGCTGCTTTCGTCTGGTAGTGTTTTCTATAATGGTTTGAGGCTTTAAATCGCTTTTTTTAAGGTTTTGATTGCTAGTTTATATCTTCAGAAAGGGCTTACGAATAGGGAATGTTGATTTACGATTTTAAAAAAGAAGAATGTGGTTATCTATGTTTTAGGAAGTAACTTCAAATGAATCCGTCCGGCAGTGAGAAGCTGCATAATTGATGTAATTTTTATATCTTTATATATATAAAGAAAAATGATTATGTTTTCAAAGTTAGATGAAGAATGCATTAATCAAATTTACAATGCCCTCTTGGGTTAACTTTTAGCGTTCAAATTGGAAAAAGGATTAGGATCGGGATCAAAACGGAAAAAGCATGAAATCAATTTCTGATAGTTTTTGACAATCATTTTAAGAGGAAAGGTTATAAAGAATGGGGTTGTAATAAATTTTGTTTTATTTTTATTGATCAATTCCATATAGTTTTTTCATAATCATTTCAACAGTAAAAATTATAAAGAATTGGGTTGTAAGGAATTT
The DNA here is from genome assembly GCA_028583015.1 of Wollemia nobilis. NCBI lineage: Eukaryota > Viridiplantae > Streptophyta > Pinopsida > Araucariales > Araucariaceae > Wollemia > Wollemia nobilis. Next base: position 29,608 of record JAQPPZ010000743.1, on the reverse strand, counting down.
TATATTATTATTATTATCTTTATAGTTATTATTCATGTTATCATTTTTTTTAGAAGGTTTTTTATTACTTTTATTAATATATGCTAGACAAAAATAAAATTTATATAATATTTATAATTTGTTTAATTTTGTTATATAAAATTTTAATAATGTTTTTAAAACTTGTTATATGAAATTTCATTTGATTATGATATTGTAAATAGATTTTAAATTTTGTTATTGCAATTTATTTTATAATAATCTATTTTATATTGTAAGGATTTGAACTTGGATTCAAGTCTCAAAGATATGTAGTCAACAAGTTGCATGGAAGCCGTAAGTAAATTGTGAAACTTGGATCTTATCAAAGAAGAAAAATGTGGAACTTGATGTCATATTATGGTTTTAAGTAAAATGTAAAACTTGATGTTATTAGAGGTGTGGAAGCTACACAATAGATTTCTTCTTATGGATGCCCTCTATTTTGGTTTGAGAGGGTAATCATATCAACCTTAACCAGTAACTTGAAATTTAATGTTGTCATATGTAGAGGCCTACTAGGCCTCGTGAGTTGTCATTAAATGTAAAGAATTCAACAAAACAAACTTGAGATCTTGTACGTTTGAGCATTCTATCTTATTAATAAAATGTAGTGATGGGCCTTAGTAAGGCCTATAAAAAATGTAGGATTATTTTACTCACATGCATGATACATGAAGAAACTAGGTATTGAAGTGTAAAATTATTTCATACATAATAATGTGATATTAGAAACATTTTTTACGAATATGAAGCACCCTATAAGAATAGAAATGCTATGAATTAAAACGAGAATAAATTTATCGAGAGCCATTTTATGTAAGGATTAAAAATTAAATTATAATCAGGACATCAATAATATTAGTTAGTTTTTCATATAAAAAAATTTAACCAAAACATATAAATTAATTTAGTATCATTCAAAGTAATTTGTACTTATTAAAGCAATGAAATTTTTCTACTCCCAAATATTTTCTTGGGAAGAATGTTTGGTCACTAGAGCCTCTCTCTAAGGCCTCAACATTCCTTTGGTTAGGAGTTCAAAGTAATATTGTAGGAGAAAGTCTACAAAGAAGAGGATATCATAGACCCTTTAGATATGCCTTGTGTGAGAATGATCTATAAACATTAACCCATTTACCTCTTCATTGTCCCTTTGTTCATACCATTTTTGAGTTACTTTTTAAAAAATATGATAATATGTTAGGTAGATCTATAAAATTGAAATATTTGATAAAATGTTGGATTTGTTATTTTAAAGCTAAAGCATAACTCCTTTGTAACTTCCTATGAGGAATGTAAGCTAAGAATACCCCCTCTTACAAGTTTCTCTAATATTTTACAGTCACATAAGGCAACATTTGGAAGCATGACTTTCTCTTTTACAACACAATTCACCTTATTTGGAACTTCTACTTGTCCTTGGGGTACTTTATTTATGTACCAAAAGAGGCTTTACATAATTTTTTTTTGAGAAAATCACTTACAATATTCTAATAGTACTTAGACAAATAATAGAAGAGAGAAGAAATCATGAAATTTTAGATCTTGATGTATAGAGTGAACCAATATCCCAAATATATGATAGAAAAAAGAGGGATTGACTAGAGAACAATCTAATTTTTTTTTGAGTGACTCTAAAAGACCCAATAGTTTCTTTAATGCTATAAATCCAATTTTCTCTCCCACGAATATGGAATAAATACTATGATTGTATAATATACTATAAACTTGTCCTTTTGAAATATAGCATGATGTTTTGATGACTATCATGTAGAATTTGACCCACAATACTATAACAAATCATTATAGTGGTGTCACCAATGCAAACATATCAAAAAATTGTACAATTTGATAAAAAGAGCTCAATATGTTTTAGTTTATAAAATTATGGCCTCCAAAAGCTTTTCACTAATAGACCTCAAAGGTTGAGTAATCAATCTCACAAACCTTATAAAATTTGTATCCAACCATAGTTTACCACTTTACATCCACCAATTCGCTAATAATTGTCATTGATTTTTTGTTACTTGTTTACCACTAGACTTCTAGAACATGAAATATATGAAAACCACTGCTTTGGATTAACTTCAAAAAGGTATTATATATATACTTCTTTTACAAATTTACCTTAAAAGGCAACAAAATGGATCTTCACCAAGGGAAACCCTCTTGAATGGAATGATAAGCAGCTAAAGATGTCTTCTTGTATCCCCCAATTTAGATGGGCTTCTTGCATGTGAGCCATCATAGGCCAAACTTGTCCTCAAGACCTATTAGACCTGTAAAATTTGGTTAGAGCATTTTCAGGCTTGTCTTGACCAAATCCCATATTTATATAGACAAAAAGAAACTAAAAATATGCTTAAAATATGATTAAAATTATATAGAATGATTCAAAACCTATTTAGATAGTATACTTACATGTTTTGTAGCTTCTGAGTTGTTGAAAACCAGGTTTGTACACTGGTGTGCAAACCAAAATATTCACATGTTCTTGTGCGAACATTTTTGTTTTTATTAGAATTTACATATTTTGACTAAAATGATGTTGTGATGTTGATATTCCTTTTGTCATCCATCGGGCCACCTTCAAAAATTGCTTTCTTTGTTGATAACCTACCAGATAGTAAATGGGATTGAAGGATTTCATGTTGATGGTGGTGTAGTGATTGATGATGGATGATATCAAGTACAATTGAAAGCTATGTGATTATCTAGAGTAATTTTTATAGAGTTTACTTAAGTAAAATTGGATCTATCTAAAATGGTGAAAGTGGCCTTCTATTTATAGAATTTGCCAAGTTTAAGGGAGGGGATGAGGTGTCCCATGAGGTGTCCCTTATGAGGTGTGCATTGTGAGGTGGACTTTGTGAGGTGTTATGTTCATATTGTTGGGTGAGAGAAGACCTCACCCATGGGTGAGTCACCCTTCATAAATGCACAAGTGGAGGAAAGTCTCCAAATGGCACTTATTGCATGTGGAGGTGGAAAGCTTTTGAATTTAAAATTGCTTTTACTGTGTAAGAGTCTCCATTTGTTATTTATTGCCTAAGAGAATGTGATATGGAGCAAATATTAGGATGAGAGGTGGCAATAATAGGCTACGCTAGTCAAAGTAGACTAGGTGAAATGGAGGGCTTAAAATTAAACACAATTAACCTTAATTAATCATGTGTTTAACCATAAAGTAATATTTGACCATAAAGTGCATTTTGACCATGGTGGAAATTTCTACCTAAGTTGAGTTATGAGGGAGGTCACATGAGGACCCATAGTTAAGCATAGGAAGGAGCTTAAATAGTCCAAGGGGGCTTAGAATTATGAATAGTGATTTTGAATGAATGAATAGTGTTTTGAAGCCAATTTATTTAATTTTCATGGGTTTTACAAATTGATTGATCATGATGATGATAAAAGTGACAATGTGCAACTTTTGGGTGTCTATATTTACCCCTTTTAGTACTGCATTATATGAATATATGATGTAGTGCAAAAACTGATGGCACAACTTGATGATTTGATTTGGAAGGCAAAAAAATCGTGATTGATGGTTGTGGATGATCATGAGAGATGCATTGATAAAAAATATCACTTGTGATTGAGTACACCACTTTACAATATTGTAGTGATTTCTTTTGAGGGAATATGTAAGGTTACCTTATCTTGTGATCAATTTAAGATGTTCCAATTGTGGAAAGAACAAATACCCTTTCAAACTTTTTCTTTTGATTGATTAATGAGTTCTTGATGTTATTTGATAAACTGTTGATGTCGTAAGGTGGATTTGTGTCAGTGCTTCATTCAAAAGTGGTCTTATGACTGCCACTATGAAGAATATAATCCATGAGTTGTATATAGTCGTAAGCATTTGGGTTTATCAAATATGTGTTTGAATTGGAGTTTTGTTTGAGAAGAAAAATTTCACTTTTGTATCTGTCCTAGCAAATGAGGACTTGAGATAATCTTTAGAAAAATATTTCTTAGGCAAATAAGGTATCCATCAGTGGATGTTTCATTGTTTTATTATGTGTAAGGTAGATTTTTATTTTTGAATGACTACTCCCTCAAGCGATGAATTGATGGTGGAGACAAGAAATGACAATGAGTCAATTGAAAAAGATGATGAATGTAAAGTGAAAATATATGAAAATTGAAATGGAGGGTTACACAAGGCCATAGCTATGCATAAAATGAATATTTCTAGTGAAAATGGGAGGTTCATACATCGATGTGTGAATGAAAATGTTCACACATGGGTGTGTGGATGTAAAGGTTTACATGTACCTATGTGAACCTGCACAAAGTGAGGTATATAAAGCCTAGTTGCAAAAGCGACGAGTCATTTTGCACTATGTGAAGTGGAGAGAATGGTAAGAAAGAATTCGTGAAGGGAAGTGTTGTTGGATTGTCGTGATGAGGATGAGTGATGGTGAGTGTGCAGTCAAGCACGGGTGTGGGCAGGAGTGTAGTAATAGTAAGTGGACTTTTTTTGCCTTGTTATTTGCATAAAAGGTAGTTTAAAATGAACCCTAGGGAATAAATTTATAGTGAAACAAAACCATATAAAATGCATGGTAGTTTTAGAATTGCATGATGGAATGAAAAAGTTCATGGAAATTTGTGCATATGCATTTATGGAAATGTGTTTGGAAATGGGTATGACCCATGTTGACTTACACCTTTTTATATGTGTGAATTCATGCATTTGTGCATTTTGGCATGTGTGCATATTGTATTTGTTAGAAGTTTTTACATAGGGGAAAGTTTGGGCTAAATGGGTATCCAAATCCACATTTTTAATGTTGACTTTTTACCTCGAGATGTGTGCATGGAAGATTGTGTATTTTTTACTAATGTATGCACGTTGTTTGTGAAATTTTTTTGCATATGGATGAATTTTTGCAAAATGGGTATCCCAATGTGTCATTTGATTTACATGTTGATCAGTTTTCTCGATATGCATGAATTTGCACACGTGTATTTTTGGTTGTGTATGTGCATGTTGTGCAAAAATTTGTGTACGGGTATCATTCTGAGCCAAATGGGTGCCCAAATATGATTTCAAATTTTGGTTCACCCACCGGTGTGTGAACATACAAATTGTACGAATTCACACGATGACATGTGAACGTTTTTTTTTTACATGTGTATATATAGATGTTTATATAACACACTAATGATGAATTTTTTGTGTTTGATTTGATGGATGTAAGTGAAAAAGGTGCAGCATCATCATTGCATTCGTACTTTAAGAGAGAGGTTGAATGATACACTTGGTTGGGAAAGGTTGGCCTGTATGGATTGTAAGAGATGTAGAGTGTGCATGCTAACTGATCTTATATATCAACATTGTGTGAGAGGTGGGATCCTGATAGGAAAACCTTTCACTTTCAATAGGGAAAATGACTATTACCTTGGAGTATATATATTGCATATATCAACAACTGATAGAAGGTATTACCATGAGGGCAACAAGGAGAACTGTGAAGAGAGATATACTACAAAGAACTTTTAGTGATCGATGGGAGGAGGTGAAGTATGGTGAAGGAGTTGATTATGAGCGATGTTGGGAGGGCAACTTGTTGTCCAATCGACATATAATGGCTATGTTATTGATTATGAGCTATTTGCAAACTATGGTTGTTTACCTTGAAACAGATCATACCTCATATCTTGGCTATACTTGGGATGGACAAGATTTATGCTACCATCAACACCTTGTGGTTCCTCGCACATCTTCACTTAAGGACCTTCTCATGAAGGAAATGCATACTTCCCCCACGACAGGGCATTTAGGATTCCTTAAAAAATATGAAAGGCTAAAGATTAATTTTTCTTGGAAGGGTATGAAGAAGGACATAGATAATTCTAGGGCTACATGTGACACTTTTCAATGGATACAAGGTGAAACAGTGCATTCTCTAGGAACTCTTCAGCCATTATCGATTCCCAAACAGGTTTGGATATATTTCAATGGACTTTATTGAAGGGTTACCTAAATTGGGAGGGAAATCAGTTATTTTTGTGGTAGTGGATCATCTTTCAAAGTATGTCCATATTTATTACCTCTTCCATCCTTAAACAACCTCCATCATTGTCCAAATTTTCCTTGACTCTATCTTTCACCTTCATGGTATGTCTACCTCCATTGTGTCTGATCGTGACCCTACATTCACTAGTAATTTTTGACAAGAATTTTTTAAGTTACAGGGAACTCGGCTCAAGATGAGTTCATCCTACCATCTGCAAATGGATGACAAGACTGAGATTGTCAAAAAATATTTGGAGATCTACCTTCGTTGCTTTTCCTCTTAACACCCTACACAATAGGTGAAGTGACTTCCCTTGGATGAGTGTGGTAGGGTACCTAGGAATAGATATTTGGGGATATATTATTATATTGTATAAGGGTTGGCATGGGCCACACATAACCCAAGGTTGATTGTATTATAATATTATATTATATTATAATATAATATTATTAGTAGTAGGCTCTCCAAAGTAGAATAAGAATATGGATATATAAAGAAGAGATATTTGTCATTGTAATCATTCATATCATTGAAGAAGAATCTTATGTAATCGTCGTGCCCACGAAGTGGCCTCTCATCTTGGGAGATCTTGTGGAGTTATTCCTTAAGGATTATTATTGGTGTTTCCCTACCTTAAGGGTATTATCTATCTCTCTCTCATTTGTGGATTGTTATTGTGGATAATGTATTGTGGATGAATGATTTGATATTTCTGCATATTGGTGAATGGTTCATGTTTAATAATAATAAAGTTATGCAACAAGTGGTATCAGAGCAACGATTTTGGCAAAGTGGGGATTTTTGTGTGAAACCCTAGAATTAGGGCAATTTTTTTGGAAAAAACATCTCATCTTTCAGGAGCCATATCTCTGCGCAAGTTTATCCGATTCAGGCGATTCTTGGATCAGATTGTGTAGAATTTGAAGAGCTTTAAAATGAGTGGTCATATGATGGAATCTGAGCAGTATTGAGGGAGATACGACCTTTTGAAGTTAGTATCCAGAACAAGGATAGTGACGAATTTCACAGATTTTTTGTGGAAAAACGTCTCATCTTTCAGAAGCCATATCTCTGCGAGATTGTATCCGATTCAGGCGATTCTTGGATCCGTTGGTGCAGAATTTGAAGAGCTTTAAAATGAGTGGTCATATGAAGGAATCCGAGTAGTATTGAGAGAGATACGACCTTCTGAAGTCAGTCATCTGGAATAAGGGTAGAAACGAATTTTCAAGTCACGAATTTTTCAAAAGACGAACTTTGTTTATTTCGGGTAAGCAAAGCAATTGCACTTTATTTTGTTTGGAAGAAAAATGGTAGATCTAGTTGTCTATGTGGAATTTTAGCTTCAAATTAGTGGAAAGATATTTATTTCCATAAAACCCTAGTTTGCATTAGGGCATGATATATATTTTCATGAAACCCTAGATTTGCATTATCTGGAGGTGAACTTATGGAGCTAGAAATATTTTCTGGAGAAGATGATATTGATGTTAGGGAATGGTGGAATACGTTTAGGTCTCCATATCATAATATTTCTTTTGAGAAATCCTTCCTGGATATATGTTTTAAAGGGAAAGCTTTGTCTTGGTGGATAAAATTTTGTAAAGAAAGGAATAATGAATATACTTGGGATGAAATAGAGCATGAATTCTTGAGTATATGGGATCCATATTATATAGATTACCTAATGGATATCATCGAAGATGATGAAAAGAAACTACAGGAAACTCAAAATGAGCGGAATGCAATAAAAGGAGAATGTGAAGTTTTAAAGAAACAGAATGAAGACTATGAAAAAGAAATAAAATTACTCAAGAAGAAAGAGGAAAAGGTCAGGGAAGATAAAAAAGATGTCATTATGGAGACAGAGGAAACCATACCTTTGGTAGAAGATAAATTAGAAAATGGACAAAGGAATTTGTTTGAATCTAAAAAGTCTATTATGCAGGTTCATGGAAGCATTCAAAAGGAACAGGTTATTATTTCCATTGACCCTGGTAGTAGATATAATTTTATTAATATTGCTTTGGCTAAGAAGTTGCAAGTTCAAGCAACAAAAATCAAGGACATACAGCTAGAGGGTGAGAATGTTCAGATTTTTGAAGATTTAAAGATCACCATGGATAAATATGTTTTACATTCAGATTTCTATGCTATTGAGATGGATGATAAGGATATTGTTCTTGGTTATCCTTGGTTAGATTCTTTGGGTACTGTTAACATTAATGTGCAAAAGAAGTTTATGAAGTTATGGTACAGGAAAAAGAAGATAACATTACAGGATATTTCTCAGCTTAAGGAGCAGGGATCCAAGGAAAATCAAGAAGTGGTTGTAGAGAAACAAATTGAAGAACCTGAAACAAAATCCAAGAAGGCCGTAGCAACAAAAGAGTCCATGGAAGAAGTAGCAGAAACTGATTCAATGGAAATAATAATAACAGAGTCCAAGGAAGCTTTGATAGAAGAGCACAAGGACACACCAAACAAAGAGAACATGAAAGAACAATGTGTAGAGGAATTTAAAATAATGGAGCCAAATGTTGAGAAGTCAAAGAAGGTAGAACATCAAGTAAAGGTTGCACCATATCGCCATCCACACCACCATGAGCGGAAACAATATTGGAGACATGGTTCAAGGCAACAATATTATGGTTCTACATGTAATCAGAGGGCACCAACTATGGCAGTGTTTGGCAAAGAAAGCATAGTGATCATGGTTTTCAGCATGGTTCATCAGCATCAAGGAACAAGTGGACCCATCATTCAAGTTATCAAAATACAGCAGCAGAAGCGTGGAGCCAACGAAGCAGATTTGGATACTCAAGTAACAAAATGGCGTACCAGCATCATCGGGTTTCACTTGGATGGATGGATGATCGAGATTGGTACCAATTGCTAACATTGCTTAGCAAATCATACTATCAGATTTCTTCATATGTTTCGAGGACGAAACATTTGTAAGGAGGGTGGCATGGTAGGGTACCTAGGAATAGATATTTGGGGATATATTATTATATTGTATAAGGGTTGGCATGGGCCACACATAACCCAAGGTTGATTGTATTATAATATTATATTATATTATATTATAATATAATATAATATTAGTAGTAAGCTCTCCAAAGTAGAATAAGAATATGGATATATAAAGAAGAGATATTTGTCATTGTAATCATTCATATCATTGAAGAAGAATCTTATGTAATCGTCGTGCCCACGAAGTGGCCTCTCATCTTGGGAGATCTTGTGGAGTTATTCCTTCCTTAAGGATTATTATTGGTGTTTCCCTACCTTAAGGGTATTATCTATCTCTCTCTCATTTGTGGATTGTTATTGTGGATAATGTATTGTGGATGAATGATTTGAAATTTTTGCATATTGGTGAATGGTTTATGCTAATAAAGTTATGCAACAGAGTGGTGGTATAATACTTCTTATCACTCGATGACCAAGGTTACACCTTTTGAATTATTTTATGGAAGTCCTCCATGCACACCCTCTTCCTACATTTCAAGAAGTTCTAAGGTCCATGCAAATGACACTACACTCAACCAACATGCCGAAGTCCTTTGTTAACTAAATATGAATTTGGAAGTGGCCCAGAATAAGATGCACCAATAAGCTTATCAACATTATTTTGATCGTAGTTTTGATGTTGGTGATATGGTTTTCCTTCACTTGTATTTGTACAAACAATCATCACTTCAGCTTCGTAGGTGCCAATAACTTGCTACAAAATACAATGGGCCCTACCAAGTTTTACAACAGATTGGTGTCACAACCTACAAATTGGCCCTCCCACCTACATCCAAGCTCCATCCTATTTTTCATGTATCCTCTCTCAAGAAGGTTGTGGGAACTTAGGTACAAGTTCAATCTGCACTTCCTAAATTGGATGAGAAATGTTTTATCTTGCTTAAGCCTAAAAAATTATTGGATCATCGTACTTGCACCTTGCGCAACCAAGTCATTACTAAGGTCCTTGTTCAATGGTGTGGTCTACAGCTAAAAGATGCTACCTGGGAGTCTATCTAGCAGCTCCAACACCAATTTCCTCATCTCCAACTTTGAGGACAAAGTCTTTTTAAGTGGAAGAACGTGTTAGGACCCCATCCTAACATTATTTTGTAATTCTCATTTGCTTATGTAATGAACCACTTCCAACGTGGGATACCACTATTGTAATATTTTGTAATGTATGTGGCAATTAAGGTGCCTAGACATGTGGGGCCATTTCATGTAACCGTTATCAAGATTGTAACCAATGTTTGGTAGACGATTCTAGCTCAAGAGGTATTTTGCATGTAAGCCAACTCTTGATCTTAGGGTTAGGATTGCATGAAGTCTTTTCTTTAAAATCTATGAAGCCATGTACGAATGAATATTTTTGCAAATGAATGAGATATTGAATGAGGTTGCCCCTCGAATAAGCCTACAATTCAATACTTATTGTGAGAGTGTTTATTTCTACATTTACTTTTTTGCATTGTGATATTGTGATATTCCATGAGTTTCAGCTTAATTTTAGTATTTTGTGTGAGTTTGCTTATTTTTAATAGTAAGTTTTTAAAAATGTTGAGCATAATTGAGATTTTTGTAGACACTAAAATCATGCAAATCGGATAAGACTACAAAGGTGCCACTCTTATCGATACCATATGGTGTCATTGGGCAATCCTTAGGGGTTGATTAAGGGTCCTAACCACTTTTTGGAAGGTTTACCCCACATTTGGAAGGTTTTGGTCCATGTAGCCATGGTCTTCCCACCCCAATATGGCCATAGTTCATGGTCGTCCCACCTAGGTATGGCCACAATAAATTATTCCTAGGTGGGATGGCCATGGTCCAGATCCCTCAAAAGTCAAATTCTGGGACAAATGGTAATCAATTTCTAAAATTTATCCTACCCAATCACTCATGACATATTGGGAGACTATCTTAGCCACTAGGGACTACAAATTGGAGGTCCAAATGGGAAGCCTCTTCCACCCTATGCATGGCAAAGGTGTTAACAAGTGGAGGTACTTGCCTTGAATGCAAAACATTATCCATTTGCCCCATTTTCCCTCTTGGGATATAAATTAGAGTGCTTTCACTCAATTTCAGAGAGAGACCTTTGCAAGTATCGACCATAAAGTTTTGCTGATATTTCTCCTCACCTTGTGCCCTCATATTTGCCCTTGGAAACCTCATCAATCAAAGGTGTTTTCAATGCATTCTAAAATACGCTCATCCTTTTAAAAACCTATTAATTATTATTAGTTTAAACACTAAATTTGATGACAACACCCCTAGGAGGATTCTAGACCAGATCTAAGTGGAAATCATGGAATAAAACCACCAGATTTGATGGTCGTCCTACCCCAGGATGACCCTCAATTTGTGATAGTCCCAATTTGAACTCTCAAGGATGGACATAAATTGGCCAACAATTTTAATCCAATTTTAGTGTAGATCAATTTTATAGAATTATATTAGCATCATACTAAATTTTGGTAAATTTTGGAGTGGTTTTGAATTATTAATTAGGGTTTTGTGGTGACAGTCCTAATTGGAACTCACAAGAATGGCCACAGGTTCTACTCATAATCTCACTTCAATTTCTACTCATATCATTACAAAACCATATAATATACATCATGCTAAGTTTTCATATCATTTGGAATAGTTTAGATATGTTTATTACACTTTTCACCTTCAATATTACATGCATTTCATGGATTCTATCATAATACGCATATGCTATTAACATATTTCAATTCCTTGTGTATAGGTACATGTATTCTAATGCATGAGGAACGAGCTAAGGATTTGAATAAATATATCTCAAAGTAGTGGTGAGGTTATTACACTTTTCACCTTCAATATTACATGTATTCTAGTGTATAGGTACATGTATTCTAGTTGCGCAATCCCGCTCTTCAATCGTGAGTGCAATAAGAACATTGAAAGTGCACCATCAGTTTGTGAAAGGATTGAATCCTTCAAAATTGTAACTTGAATTGTATCAATTTGGGAGCCCTCAAGGGGACATATTGTAACCTTCTATTTAAAAAATTATATAATACAAAGAGAACCCCCCATTTCCTTTCAAACATTTGTCACTTATTTATTTGCTTACTTTATCATCTCTTTTGAATGCTTGATTAGAATATTAGATTCATTTCAATTTTATTTTCTAGGTGCACCATTTTTCTACTCTACAGTGGCGATCATGGTGGGACCCTCATCCCTTTATAATTTTACCATTTTTAACCTTGATTTTACACTTTGTATATTGCAGGTTCTGGTCGTTCTAGACTAAAACGGTCCCTAAATACCTAATTGGAACTCTCAGGGATGCCCATAGCAACCGTACCACCTAGGTACGACCACAAAACTATGGGTTTTCTACTCAAATTTCTAGAAACAACAAATTCTAGAATAGATAAGGTAAGTACCTAAACATTCAATTTTTATTAAGGTTGTTTATAAAAGAGTAAATTAAAGTGTTTCATGTCTTTCTTAGGTTACTAAAACTAGATTTCACCTTTCTTAAATTCCTAAGTAGCGAACGAAAGAAAAATATGAAAAAGAACAATCTTAGATATGCATTTGAAAGGTTTTCTTGCATGAGACCTGCTTAAGAGTTAGGTTTTCATATAGGTTAAATATTATGTAGGTTCCTTATTTATTTATGCATCTAATTATGAAAGTAAAACACTTCTTATGCATTTAGTGAAGAGTCATTGAATGATACTTTGTTTAATTTCATAATTATAAAAGGAACCACACACACCATGTTACCTTTTAACGCTAGTGAGTTGGAATTCATCCCAAACCACTAATAGAGTTCAACGACGATGGGTTTCATCTCCACCCGTTGGCTCAAATCCTATGAACCCTATTTTTTGGCCAGAACCAGCTCTAAGAACCATATTAACCATGGAAAATTGCACACACTCCTCTTCGAAGGGTGTATTGCTACCCACGGTTAACATGGGTGAGGAGTGGTAGGACCTGTACTCCCTGATCAGGTATAGGTTTCATCTCCATACTTTGGTTTGTTCAACTGACCGAACTTCATTATCGGTTTTTGAGCTACGATTATACAGGTGAAATCCTTTAAACAATTGAGAATTACAATAACAACATTCAAACACATGAAAATAGATTCTTTTGCAAAACAACAAATCTAAACACACTAAATAGTTTAGGAACACATATCAAACTTTAAAAGAGATAAACATTTGTATTCTTGTGTGTTTCTATTTCCGTGTGTTGAATCATTAAAATTTGTAAAGGAGATAATCACGTAGGGGTTTAAAAAAAGTATTCATGGTATATACCCATAGCCAAGCCCACTTAAGTGATGATGTTGCGGGGAGTAGGTAAGGAGACGTATATCATCTCTAATTTCATCCCAATGACTTGGTTATACCTCCTTGGCAGCCTCCTACTTGCCCAAGTCCTATATTTTCAAATAGGAAACCTAGCCTCCAAGGGACCCCCATACAAGACACCCCTACAGGTTGTGGTCCTAGTCAAGGAAATTATTTTCCAAGTATAGACACTACAAATACCTTCTTTCAATAATGGTAGTAGCGCATTGAGGCACATACATAGAGAGCAATACCATGCATTTGTGTGCCTACTTGGTATACCTTGCACACCTACGTGTAGGATCATGATTATTCACCATAGGTAGGGCTAAATGATCACAATATGCCCTTAGATCGCCCTGATAGGTCTCCATAGTATAGATATCAAGATGAGTATGATTATCATCACCCTAGGTGGAAAAATTAAGCTCTTTCCTTCCTCATTTATGAAGGAAGATCCAAGTAAAATACTAATTATCCTCGATCGAATCATTTGATGCAAGCACGATGTGCTTCTGCACTAGCTAAGTGCAAAGAGCATATGTTTAGGAGTGAGCATCAAGTAAACACGACCTCTCTCAATCAAGGTAAGCTCATAGTAGATCTATCAATGTTGAGCAAGTTGCAGCAAAAGTATTGTCATTGTTGTCAACACAGTCAGACAGATCAGTTGATGAAGTGTATAGGCGATGAAAGACGTTGATGAAGTGTACAGAATCGAGCAATTGATGAAGTATACAGGAGTTAAGAGGTTCTTCAGAGTATGTACAGTGATTATCCAAAAAATTTGAAGTGACCCATATGCTAAAAATGCTAAAAATCAAAAGAAAATCACAAGGAAGAAAACTGTCGCGATATCGCGACATGTTGAGAAGAAAGAAAACTGTCACGATATCGCGACATGTTGGAAGAAAGAAAACTATCGCGATATCGTGACATGTTGAGAGAAAGAAAATTGTCGTGATATCGTGACATGTTGATAAGAAAGAAAAACTGTCGCGATTTCGCGACATGTTAGAGAAGCAAGAAAAATTGTCACGATTTCGTGACATGTTCGGAGAGAAAGCAAGCAAGCAAAACTGTCACGATTTCGTGACATGTTCGGAGAGAAAGCGCAAGCAAGCAAAACTGTCATGATTTCGTGACATGTTCGAAGAGAAAGAGCAAGCAAGAAAAACTGTCGCGATTTCGTGACATATTGCAAGAGAGATAGTAGGAAGAAAAAGATGTCACGATTTCGTGACATGTTGGAAGAGAAAAAGACAAGTAGAAAAAGTGTCACGATTTCGTGACATATTGCAAGAAAGATTGTACGAAAGAAAAAGATGTCACGATTTCGCGACATGTTTCATTTTCGCGGTCCAAAGCGAAGAGAAAGAGGAGAGAGAAAAAGATGTCACGATTTCGTGACATGTTTCATTTTTAGGGGCCAAAGCGAAGAGAAAGAGGAGAGAGAAAAAGATGTCACGATTTCGCGACATGTTTCATTTTGTGGTCCAAAGCAAAGAGAAAGAGGAGAGAGAAAAAGGTGTCACGATTTCGTGACATGTTTCATTTTTGTGGTCCAAAGCAAAGAGAAAGAGGAGAGAGAAAAGGTGTCACGATTTCGTGACATGTTGCATTTTCACGGTCCAAAGTGAAGAGAAGAGAAAGAGAAAAAGTGTCACGATTTCGTGACATGTTGCATTTTCGTGAAAGGAGAGAAGGAGAAAAGGAAAAGTGTCACGATTTCACGACATGTCGCATTTTTGCGACTTGAAAAGAGCAGGAAGGTCGAGAAGAAAAAGTGTCGCGATATCGTGACATGTCGCATTTTCGTGACCCGAAGGCAAGAGAAAGAGCAAAGGAGAAAAAGTGTCACGATATCGCGACATGTCGCATTTTCATGACTAACGGAGGAGAGAGAAAGTAAGAAGGCAAAAGTGTCGCGATATCGCGACAAAAGTAAAGAGAAAGAGTACGGAGGCGAAAGTGTCGCGATATCGTGACATGTTTTGGTAAGCAAGAAAAGAGCAAGGAGGCAAAAGTGTCATGATATCGCGACATGTGTTTTCATGGGTACAAGCCGAGAAGAGGACAAAGAGGTAGAAGTGTCACGATTTCATGATAGGTCGCTTCGACGTGAGCTAAGAAGAGAAACCAGCTGAAAGAAGATATGTGATAGTTAACTAAAGTCGGTACGATAGTTACAGGTGCAGTTATAGAAGAAGTCGATACGACAGTTACAGGTGCAGTTACAGGAGAAGTCGGTACGATAGTTACAGGTGCAGTTACAGAGAAAAGGTTATAAAAGGAGATCTACGTGGAGAATTAAATTGCTAAAAAAGGTTGAAGAGTGCGTGTCGTAAGAGAGCGTTAAGGAGAGCCGAGAGAGCAATAGACCAGATAGGGTCTTGTATAAGCGAAGGCATTTTTATGTCAATCTTATAGTTTCAAAATTGCAGTCTGAGTTGGTGCTTGGAATCAGGGGTTGGTGCTCCTTTCTGTTGGTGCAGATAAATCAGGGGTTGGTGCTCCTTTCTGTTGGTGCAGATAAACCAGGGGTTGGTGCTCCTTCCAGTGGGTGCTGGTAAATTGTTTGTAAAATTGTTATTTTGCAAAGACTGGATTTGGACGGGAGTCCAAGCAGTCATTTTTGAGGAGTAGCCAAATTGGTGAACCTCGTTACATCGTGTGTTGTGGAATGCTCTCTTGTTATACTTGCTTTATCTGAGTTTAAGTTTTCATTGTTTCAGCATTAAGAGTTGTAGATTTGAATTTAAATAGCTACACTGATTCACCCCCCCTCTCAGTGTCATTGTGAAACTATCAATTGGTATCAGAGCCAAGTTCTTGAACAAGCTTAATCGGCTAAGGTGATCTTGGAAGTAAGACAATGGCAGGTGGTGAAGGATTCTCATCAAACAAAGCACCATTATTTGATGGAACTAATTACGCATTTTGGAGACTCAGAATGCATACATATCTATGCGCTTTGGGATACGACATTTGGGAGTCAATAGACAATGGATACTCAATATCCATCACTCCTCCAACCGATGTTGCCGGTAAGAAACTGTTTGAGAATAACTCTAAAGCAAAGAATGCTATAATGTGCGGTTTAGTGGACAACGAACTGATAAATATTATGAGTTGTAAAATGGCAAAAGACATGTGGGACAAACTAAGGAGCATTCATGAAGGAGACGACAAGATCAAGGAGGCCAAGTTACAAACGCATCGAGCCCAGTTCGAAGCATTAAAAATGAATGACGATGAGAACATAGAGGCATACATGCTGAGAGTTAATGGAATCATTAATGCGATTAGAGGACTCGACGAGGAAATGGAAGATGCAGTCATAGTGAAAAAGGTACTAAGATCTCTTCCCCAAAGATTTGATTCTAAAGTTTCAGCAATAGAAGAAGCTAAAGATCTAAATATTTTTAGTATGGATGAGATGCATGGTTCTCTGACTGCATATGAGATGAGAATAAGAAAAACTAAACCCACAGACAGAGAAGCTGCTTTTAAAGCACATAAAAGTATAAAAGCAAAACAAGAATCCGAGGAAGAAGAGACATCAGATGAAACGGAAGCAAACTTTGTTCGAAAACTAATAAGGGGAAAAGGAAAATACAGAGGAAAGCTACCATTTAAGTGTTTCAACTATGGAGGCATTGGGCACTTTGCAGCTAAATGTCCACTCAATGAGAAAAACAAAAGTGATGAAGGTTCACACCAAGAAAGAAGTGACTGGAAGAAGAAATCAAATTTTAGAAAAGGCAACTTCAAGAAGAAAAGTTTCATATCCAAGAATGTCAGTCCTTCAGAAGACAGCTCTGGTGAGGATTCTGAAGAAGAAACCGGTGAAGCTCTTTTTATGGCATTCGAAGAAGAAAAAATAGAAGAAAAACTTGAGGCTGAGGCTGAAGTAGATCTGGAAGGTGAGCTGATCGCTGCACTTAAAGAGCTGAGTATAGAAAGGAAAAAGAATAAGAAAGTTTCAAGAAAATTTGAGGATGCCAATGAGATCATAACCAGCTTGAAAGTACAGATAGACGAATCTAAGAAAATATCTGAAGATATCGAAGTACAATTAACCATGAAAATAGATGAGTGCAACAAGTTAGAAGAAGAGATTGTTGGATTAAAGATGCAGCTAGAAGAGATGAATCAAAAAGTGAGATGTTATCACAAAATTGAAGAAAGTTCTGTAAAGTTGGACAAGATTATAAATAGCCAAAGGACTACAGGCATCAAATTTGGTTTGGGCTTCATTGAAGGAGAATCATCAAATGGATCAAAGGCCATAACTATAGATCCCATAAAGAATGAAGATAAGATCAGGATTGATCAAGAAAAAATGAATCATGCTAAAGAAAGCAATAATGCCAGGCACGAGAGGAGTATTGACAATGATGAATTCACCAATGTCACTCATCAAAGGAGAAGAAGATTTGTGGCTCCTACTACAAAATGGCAAAAACCATTACCCAGGTTCACTCATTTCTTTTTTGGTTATTGTTTTAAATGCAATGGTTATGGACATAAGATTGCAGATTGCAAGTATAATGTAGGACAAAGGAATTTTGTCAGTAGAAATGTTTTTTCACCATTGATGGATTATGCGAGTAGAATGTTATAACTGTCATAATTTTGGGCACATTGCAAGAAATTGTCGAAGTACATTCGCAACAAATAAACATCAGGGAAGACAATTTCAATCAAATGGTTTGAGACAAAATAGAAGATTTCTCGAAAAACATGTACAGGCTACTGACAAAGAAAAGTCAAAACAAGTGACCAGAACTGTAATCAAACCAGAGTGGAAAGAAAAGGAGCGACTCAAGGAAGAAAAGGAATCCTTGATTGTACAGACAACATTTAAAGCACAGAACAAATCTACACCATGGATACTTGATAGTGGGTGCTCCAGTCATATGACAGGTGACAAACAAAAATTTGAGAAGTTACTGAAGTATGAAGGTGGTTCTGTAAAATTTGGAAATAATGATGGAGCGAAGATAGTTGGCAAAGGATCGGTTAAGATCAGTGATGGAAAAATAAAGTCAAAAGAAGTCTTGTTTGTGATTGGTCTGAAGCATAACTTGTTAAGCGTAAGTCAGATTTGTGACAGAGGTCATGAAGTAATTTTCAAGAAGCAGGGTTGTGAAGTCAGAACAACAAACTGTGGAAAGTTGATAGCAACTGGATCAAGGACATCTGGCAACCTGTATACTCTCTCAGAGACTTCAGAAGGAGCATGCTTGATTGGACATGAAGAGGAAAATTGGCTGTGGCACAAGAGGCTCGGTCATATCAGCTTTGACAATTTAGTAAAAATCAGCTCAAAAGGGGCAGTGAGAGATATTCCCACCATTGGCAAACCATTAAATAGCATTTGTGCTTCATGCCAAAAGGGGAAGCAAACTAGAGCCACATTTAAAACAAAAGAGTACTTCACAAGCAAACCTTTAGAACTAATACATACCGATTTATGTGGACCCATGAGAACGCAAAGCATAAATGGTGACAAATACTTTATGTTGTGCATAGATGATTATTCCAGGATGACATGGGTACTATTTTTGAAGCTTAAATCAGATGCCTTTGAGATGTTCAAGATTTTCAAAAACCAAGTTGAGAATCAAACAGGAAAAAAGATTAAATGTTTAAGATCAGATAGAGGAGGAGAGTTCATTTCAGAAGAGTTTGCAGAGTACTGTGAAAAGTATGGGATTAAGAGACAGTTTTCAGCAGCAAGGACACCTCAGCAGAATGGTGTGGTAGAAAGAAAGAATAGGACAGTGCAGGAAATGGCACGGACTATGTTGACTGAGAGCAAAATAGCAGACATATTTTGGAAAGAGGCAGTCCATACTACGGTATACATCCAAAATAGGTGCATGTTGAGGACACATGAAAGCAAAACTCCGTATGAGCTGTGGTTCGGTAAAAAGGCAACAACAAGATACTTTAAAGTTTTTGGCAAGCAAGTGTTACATCAAAAGAACTGAAGATAATCTTGGTAAGTTTGAAGATAGAGCTGATGAAGGTATCTTTCTTGGCTATTCGACAAAAAGCAAAGCCTATACATGCTACAACAAGAGGCTAAAGAAAATTGTGGAGAGTGCTGATGTTAAAGTTGATGAAGGTAGGGAACGAGAAATTAGTTATGAAGAAAACTACCCAATTTATGAAGAGGTTATTGAAGCAGATGAGGAAGAGGAAACGGAAAAGAAACAGAAAATTGACTCAGATGATTTAAGTAGTGTTTCAGAAGAGGAAGAAAACAAGAAATTCAAAACAGGCAGCTGGTAGAAAAATCATCCTAGAGAGCAAATAATTGGAGATCCCACAATTGGTGTTCAAACAAGAAGAAGAGTAGTAAGTAACTACTCTCTATTATCCAGCATTGAGCCCAAAAATGTTGCTGAAGCAAGCAAAGATGAAAGTTGGATGACGACAATAAATGAAGAATTAGATCAGATTGAGAAAAACAAAACCTGGGAGTTAGTACCAAGACCTGCAAATAAAAATATAATCGGTACTAAATGGGTTTTTCGAAACAAATTGAATGAAGATGGATAGATAGTCAGGAATAAAGCAAGATTGGTCTGTAAAGGCTATGCACAAGTTGAAGGTATTGACTTTGAAGAAACCTTTGCACCAGTGGCTAGACTTGAGGCAATTAGAATGTTTCTGGCTTTAGCAGTTCACAAGAATTTCAAAGTTTATCAAATGGACGTGAAATCAGCATTTTTGAATGGAAAACTTGAAGAAGAGGTCTATATTGAGCAGCCAGATGGCTTCCAACTCGGTGATAATCCCAACTTCGTCTGCAAGTTAAAAAAAGCACTGTATGGTTTGAAACAGGCACCCAGAGCATGGTATGCAAGGCTAGACAACTATCTTACTGAACAAGGGTTCAAAAAGGGTATGGTGGACAACAATTTGTATGTCAAAATAGAGAATGGCCATCTCATTGTCCTTGTTGTATATGTAGATGATATCATTTTTGGCAGCAACAATGATGAGTCGTGTAAAGATTTAGCAAATAAGATGCAGAAAGAATTTGAAATGTCTATGATTGGTGAACTTGCGTATTTCCTCGGACTGCAAGTTAATCAAAATGAGAAGGGCATATTTATTTCTCAAATTAAATATGTGAAGGAGATGCTAAAGAAATTCACAATGGAGGATTGTAAGCTTGTTAGCACTCCCATGACGACAGGTTGCAAGTTGAGCAAGGATGACAAATCTCCAGATGTTGATCAAACCATGTACAGATCTATGATTGGGAGCTTACTGTATTTGATAGCTACCAGACCAGATATCTTGCAGGAAGTTTGCATGGTCGCACGATTTCAGGCTAGTCCCAAGGAAACTCATGTGACAGCCGTGAAGAGGATTCTTCGATATCTGAAGGGTACTATGGAGTATGGATTGTGGTATCCGAAAGGTAAGGATTTCACCCTTATTGCGTATTCAGATGCAGATTGGGCAGGATGTGTCGATGACAGAAAGAGTACCAATGGAGGTGCTTTCTATCTTGGAGACAAGTTGGTCGCATGGCACAGTAAGAAACAAGAGTCAGTTTCCTTATCCACAGTAGAGGCAGAATATATTGCAGCATCAACGTGTTGTACGCAGGTTTTATGGATGAAACAAACCCTGAAAGATCTTGGCATTAACTTCAGAGAGCCAATTTTAGTTAAGTGTGATAACACCAGTGCTATTAACATCTCAAAGAATCCGGTTATGCATTCTCGCACAAAACATATTGCTATCCGATATCACTTTCTGAAGGAGAAAGTTGCGGAAGGTGAGGTTAAGTTGGATTTTGTCCCAACTACAGAGCAAGTAGCGGATATCTTCACAAAACCGCTGCCCAAAGAAATTTTTGAGTACCTTCGCAATAAGTTGGGAGTGGTCACGCTTCCCAAGCATTGACTAGCAATCGGGACCACATTCTCGGGGGAGCAATTATATATTTCATTATCTTTTTGCTCATGTTTGTAATTTTTGCTAACTGTAATAATTTGTGCTCGAGAATGTTGTGCATGGACTCAGGGGGAGTCTGCAGCAGCCCTTTGGTATTATTGTCAAAGGGGGAGAAGAATTACAGGAATTACAGGAGATTGCATGAGTGTTGCCAACAATTCCAAAGGGGGAGATTGTTGAGCAAGTTGCAGCAAAAGTATTGTCATTGTTGTCAACACAGTCAGACAGATCAGTTGATGAAGTGTACAGGAAGTCAGACAGATCAGTTGATGAAGTATACAGGAGTTAAGAGGTTCTTCAGAGTATGTACAGTGATTATCCAAAAGATAGAAGTGACCCATATGCTAAAAATGCTAAAAATCAAAAGAAAATCACAAGGAAGAAAATTATCGCGATATCGCGACATGTTGAGAAGAAAGAAAACTATCGCGATATCGCGACATGTTTGAAGAAAGAAAAGAAAAAAGAAAGAAGGCAAGAAGAAAAACTGTCATGATATCGTGACATGTTTGGAGAGAAAGCGCAAGAAAGCAAAACTGTCACGATTTCGTGACATGTTCGGAGAGAAAGCGCAAGAAGAAAAACTGTCGTGATTTCGTGACATGTTCGAAGAGAAAGAGCAAAATAGAAAAAGTGTCATGATTTCATGACATATTGAAGAGAGATAGTAGAAGAAAAAGATGTCACGATTTCGTGACATGTTGGAAGAGAAAAAGAGAAGTAGAAAAAGTGTCACGATTTCGTGACATATTGCAAGAAAGATTGTAGGAGAGAAAAAGATGTCACGATTTCGCGACATGTTTCATTTTTGGTCCAAAGCAAAGAGAAAGAGGAGAGAGAAAAAGATGTCACGATTTCGCGACATGTTTCATTTTCGCGGTCCAAAGCGAAGAGAAAGAGGAGAGAGAAAAAGATGTCACGATTTCGCGACATGTTTCATTTTCGCGGTCCAAAGCGAAGAGAAAGAGGAGAGAGAAAAAGATGTCACGATTTCGTGACATGTTTCATTTTCGCGGTCCAAAGCGAAGAGAAAGAGGAGAGAGAAAAAGATGTCACGATTTCGCGACATGTTGCATTTTCCGGTCCAAAGCGAAGAGAAATGAGAGAGAAAAAGTGTCACGATTTCGCGACATGTTGCATTTTCGGAAAAGCGAAGAGAAGAAAGAAAAGTGTCACGATTTCGTGACATGTCGATTTTGTGACTGAAAGAGAGGAAGGCCGAGAAGAAAAAGTGTCGCGATATCGTGACATGTCGTGTTTTCGTGACCCGAAGGCAAGAGAAAGAGCAAAGGAGAAAAAGTGTCACGATATCGCGACATGTCGCATTTTCAGACTAACGGAGGAGAGAGAAAGTAAGAAGGAAAAGTGTCACGATATTGAGGGGTGGGGATGGACATGTTTTGGTAATCAAGAAAAGAGCAAGGAGGCAAAAGTGTCACGATATCGTGACATGTGTTTTTGCGGGTACAAGCCGAGAAGAGGACAAAGAGGCAGAAGTGTCACGATTTCGTGACAGGTCGCTTCGACGTGAGCTAAGAAGAGAAACCAGTCGAAAGAAGATATGTGATAGTTAACTGAAGTCGGTACGATAGTTACAGGTGCAGTTATAGAAGAAGTCGATACGACAGTTACAGGTGCAGTTACAGGAGAAGTCGGTATGACAGTTACAGGTGCAGTTACAGAGAAAAGGTTATAAAAGGAGATCTGCGTGGAGAATTACATTGCTAGAAAAAGGTTGAAGAGTGCGTGCCGTAAGAGAGCGTTAAGGAGAGCCGAGAGAGCAATAGACCAGACAGGGTCTTGTATAAGCGAAGGCATTTTTATGTCAATCTTATAGTTTCAAAATTGCAGTCTGAGTTGGTGCTTGGAATCGGGGGTTGGTGCTCCTTTCTATTGGTGCAGATAAATCAGGGGTTGGTGCTCCTTTCTGTTGGTGCGGATAAACCAGGGGTTGGTGCTCCTTCCAGTGGGTGCTTGGTAAATTGTTTGTAAAATTGTTATTTTGCAAAGACTGGATTTGGACGGGAGTCCAAGCAGTCATTTTTGAGGAGTAGCCAAATTGGTGAACCTCGTTACATCGTGTGTTGTGGAATGCTCTCTTGTTATACTTGCTTTATCTGAGTTTAAGTTTTCATTGTTTCGGCATTAAGAGTTGTAGATTTGAATTTAAATAGCTACACTGATTCACCCCCCCTCTCAGTGTCATTGTGAAACTATCAATTGGTATCAGAGCCAAGTTCCTGAACAAGCTTAATCGGCTAAGGTGATCTTGGAAGTAAGACAATGGCAGGTGGTGAAGGATTCTCATCAAACAAAGCACCGTTATTTGATGGAACTAATTACGCATTTTGGAGACTCAGAATACAGACATATCTATGCGCTTTGGGATACGACATTTGGGAGTCAGTAGATAGTGGATACTCAATATCCATCACTCCTCCAATCGATGTCTGCCGGTAAGAAGCTGTTTGAGAATAACTCTAAAGCAAAGAATGCTATAATGTGTGGTTTAGTGGACAACGAACTGATAAAGATTATGAGTTGTAAAACGGCAAAAGACATGTGGGACAAACTAAGGAGCATTCATGAAGGAGACGACAAGATCAAGGAGGCCAAGTTACAAATGCATCGAGCCCAGTTCGAAGCATTAAAAATGAATGACGATGAGAACATAGAGGCATACATGCTGAGAGTTAATGGAATCGTTAATGCGATTAGAGGACTCGACGAGGAAATGGAAGATGCAGTCATAGTGAAAAAGGTACTAAGATCTCTTCCCCAAAGATTTGATTCTAAAGTTTCAACAATAGAAGAAGCTAAAGATCTAAATATTTTTAGTATGGATGAGATGCATGGTTCTCTAACTGCATATGAGATGAGAATAAGAAAAACTAAACCCACAGACAGAGAAGCTGCTTTTAAAGCACATAAAAGTATAAAAGCAAAACAAGAATCCGAGGAAGAAGAGACATCAGATGAAATGAAAGCAAACTTTGTTCGAAAACTAATAAGGGAAAAAAGAAAATACAGAGGAAAGCTACCATTTAAGTGTTTCAACTATGGAGGCGTTGGGCACTTTGCAGCTAAATGTCCACTCAATGAGAAAAACAAAAGTGATGAAGGTTCACACCAAGAAAGAAGTGACTGGAAGAAGAAATCAAATTTTAGAAAAGGCAACTTCAAGAAGAAAAGTTTCATATCCAAGAATGTCAGTCCTTCAGAAGACAGCTTCGGTGAGGATTTTGAAGAAGAAACCGATGAAGCTCTTTTTATGGCATTCGAAGAAGAAAAAATAGAAGAAAAACTTGAGGCTGAGGCTGAAGTAGATCTGGAAGGTGAGCTGATCGCTGCACTTAAAGAGCTGAGTATAGAAAGGAAAAAGAATAAGAAAGTTTCAAAAAAATTTGAGGATGCCAATGAGATCATAACCAGCTTAAAAGTACAGATAGATGAATCTAAGAAAATATCTGAAGATATCAAAGTACAATTAACCATGAAAATAGATGAGTGCAACAAGTTAGAAGAAGAGATTGTTGGATTAAAGATGCAACTAGAAGAGATGAATCGAAAAGTGAGATGTTATCACAAAATTGAAGAAAGTTTTGTAAAGTTGGACAAGATTATAAATAGCCAAAGGACTACAGGCATCAAATTTGGTTTGGGCTTCATTGAAGGAGAATCATCAAATGGATCCAAGGCCATAACTATAGATCCCATAAAGAATGAAGATAAGATCAGGATTGATCAAGAAAAAATGAATCATGCTAAAGAAAGCAATAATGCCAGGCACGAGAGGAGTATTGACAATGATGAATTCACCAATGTCACTCATCAAAGGAGAAGAAGATTTGTGGCTCCTACTACAAAATGGCAAAAACCATTACCCAGGTTCACTCATTTATTTTTTGGTTATTGTTTTAAATGCAATGGTTATGGACATAAGATTGCAGATTGCAAGTATAATGTAGGACAAAGGAATTTTGTCAGTAGAAATGTTTTTTCACCATTGATGGATTATGCAGTAGAATGTTATAACTGTCATAATTTTGGGCACATTGCAAGAAATTGTCGAAGTACATTCGCAGCAAATAAACATCAGGGAAGACAATTTCAATCAAATGGTTTGAGACAAAATAGAAGATTTCTCAAAAAACATGTACAGGCTACTGACAAAGAAAAGTCAAAACAAGTGACCAGAACTGTAATCAAACTAGAGTGGAAAGAAAAGGAGCGACTCAAGGAAGAAAAGGAATCCTTGATTGTATAGACAACATTTAAAGCACAGAACAAATCTACACCATGGATACTTGATAGTGGGTGCTCCAATCACATGACAGGTGACAAACAAAAATTTGAGAAGTTACAGAAGTATGAAGGTGGTTCTGTAAAATTTGGAAATAATGATGGAGCAGAGATAGTTGGCAAAGGATCGGTTAAGATCAGTGATGAAAAAATAAAGTCAAAAGAAGTCTTGTTTGTGATTGGTCTGAAGCATAACTTGTTAAGCGTAAGTCAGATTTGTGACAGAGGTCATGAAGTAATTTTCAAGAAGTAGGGTTGTGAAGTTAGAACAACAAACTGTGGAAAGTTGATAGCAACTGGATCAAGGACATCTGGCAACCTGTATACTCTCTCAGAGACTTCAGAAGGAGCGTGCTTGATTGGACATGAAGAGGAAAATTGGTTGTGGCACAAGAGGCTCGGTCATATCAACTTTGACAATTTAGTAAAAATCAGCTCAAAAGGGGCAGTGAGAGATATTCCCACCATTGGCAAACCATTAAATAACATTTGTGCTTCATGCCAAAAGGGGAAGCAAACTAGAGCCACATTTAAAACAAAAGAGTACTTCACAAGCAAACCTTTAGAACTAATACATACTGATTTATGTGGACCCATGAGAACGCAAAGCATAAATGGTGACAAATACTTTATGTTGTGCATAGATGATTATTCCAGGATGACATGGGTACTATTTTTGAAGCTTAAATCAGATGCCTTTGAGATGTTCAAGATTTTCAAAAACCAAGTTGAGAATCAAACAGGAAAAAGGATTAAATGTTTAAGATCAGATAGAGGAGGAGAGTTCATTTCAGAAGAGTTTGCAGAGTACTATGAAAAGTATGGGATTAAGAGACAATTTTCAACAGCAAGGACACCTCAACAGAATGGTGTGGTAGAAAGAAAGAACAGGACAATGCAGGAAATGGCACGGACTATGTTAACTGAGAGCAAAATAGCAGACAGATTTTGGAAAGAGGCAGTCCATACTATGGTATACATCCAAAATAGGTGCATGTTGAGGACACATGAAAGCAAAACTCCGTATGAGTTGTGGTTCGGTAAAAAGGCAACAGCAAGATACTTTAAAGTTTTTGGCAGCAAGTGTTACATCAAAAGAACTGAAGATAATCTTGGTAAGTTTGAAGATAGAGTTGATGAAGGTATCTTTCTTGGCTATTCGACAAAAAGCAAAGCCTATACATGCTACAACAAGAGGCTAAAGAAAATTGTGGAGAGTGCTGATGTTAAAGTTGATGAAGGTAGGGAACGAGAAATTAGTTATGAAGAAAACTACCCAATTTATGAAGAGGTTATTGAAGCAGATGAGGAAGAGGAAACGGAAAAGAAACAGAAAACTGACTCAGATGATTTAAGTAGTGTTTCAGAAGAGGAAGAAAACAAGAAATTCAAAACAGGCAGCTAGCAGAAAAATCATCCTAGAGAGCAAATAATTGGAGATCCCACAGTTGGTGTTCAAACAAGAAGAAGAGTAGTAAGTAACTACTCTCTATTATCCAGCATTGAGCCCAAAAATGTTGTTGAAGCAAGCAAATATGAAAGTTGGATGACGACAATAAATGAAGAATTAGATCAGATTGAGAAAAACAAAACCTGGGAGTTAGTACCAAGACCTGCAAACAAAAATATAATCGGTACTAAATGGGTTTTTCAAAACAAATTGAATGAATATGGATAGATAGTCGGGAATAAAGCAAGATTGGTCTGTAAAGGCTATGCACAATTTGAAGGTATTGACTTTGAAGAAACCTTTGCACCAATGGCTAGACTTGAGGCAATTAGAATGTTTCTGGCTTTAGAAGTTCACAAGAATTTCAAATTTTATCAAATGGACGTGAAATCAACATTTTTGAATGGAAAACTTGAAGAAGAGGTCTATATTGAGCAGCCAGATGGCTTCCAACTCGGTGATAATCCCAACTTCATCTGCAAGTTAAAAAAAGCACTGTATGGTTTGAAACAGGCACCTAGAGCATGGTATGCAAGGCTAGACAACTATCTTACTGAACAAGGGTTCAAAAAGGGTATGGTGGACAACAATTTGTATGTCAAAACAGAGAATGGCCATCTCATTGTCCTTGTTGTATATGTAGATGATATCATTTTTGGCAACAATAATGATGATTCGTGTAAAGATTTAGCAAATAAGATGCAGAAAGAATTTGAAATGTCTATGATTGGTGAACTTGTGTATTTCCTCGGACTGCAAGTTAATCAAAATGAGAAGGGCATATTTATTTCTCAAATTAAATATGTGAAGGAGATGCTAAAGAAATTCACAATGGAGGATTGTAAGCCTGTTAGCACTCCCATGACGACAGGTTGCAAGTTGAGCAAGGATGACAAATCTCTAGATGTTGATCAAACCATGTACAGATCTATGATTGGGAGCTTACTGTATTTGACAGCTACCAGACCAGATATCTTACAGGTAGTTTGCATGGTCGCATGATTTCAAGCTAGTCCCAAGGAAACTCATGTGACAGCCGTGAAGAGGATTCCTCAATATCTGAAGGGTACTATGGAGTATGGATTGTGGTATCCAAAAGGTAAGGATTTCACCCTTATTGCGTATTCAGATGCAGATTGGGTAGGATGTTTCGATGATAGAAAGAGTACCAGTGGAGGTGCTTTCTATCTTGAAGACAAGTTGGTCACATGGCACAGTAAGAAACAAGAGTCGATTCTCCTTATCCATAGTAGAGGCAGAATATATTGCAGCATCAACATGTTGTACGCAGGTTTTATGGATGAAACAAACCCTGAAAGATCTTGGCATTAACTTCAGAGAGCCAATTTTAGTTAAGTGTGATAACACCAGTGCTATTAACATCTCAAAGAATCTGGTTATGCATTCTCACACAAAACATATTGCTATCCGATATCACTTTATGAAGGAGAAAGTTGTGGAAGGTGAGGTTAAGTTGGATTTTGTCCCAACTACAGAGCAGGTAGCGGATATCTTCACAAAACCGTTGCCCAAAGAAATTTTTGAGTACCTTCACAATAAGTTGGGAGTGGTCACGCTTCCCAAGCATTGACTAGCAATCGGGATCACATTCTCAGGGGGAGCAATTATATATTTCATTATCTTTTTGCTCATGTTTGTAATTTTTGCTAATCGTAATAATTTGTGCCTGAGAATGTTGTGCATGGACTCGGGGGAGTCTGCAGTAGCCCTTTGGTATTATTGTCAAAGGGGGAGAAGAATTACAGGAATTACAGGAGATTGCATGAGTGTTGCCAACAATTCCAAAGGGGGAGATTGTTGAGCAAGTTGCAGCAAAAGTATTGTCATTGTTGTCAACACAGTCAGACAGATCAGTTGATGAAGTGTACAGGCAGTCAGACAGATCAGTTGATGAAGTATACAGGAGTTAAGAGGTTCTTCAGAGTATGTACAGTGATTATCCAAAAAATTTGAAGTGACCCATATGCTAAAAATGCTAAAAATCAAAAGAAAATCACAAGGAAGAAAACTGTCGCGATATCGCGACATGTTGAGAAGAAAGAAAACTGTCGCGATATCACGACATGTTGAGAGAAAGAAAAACTGTCACGATATCGCGACATGTTGAGAAGCAAGCAAAACTGTCACGATTTCGCGACATGTTCGGAGAGAAAGCGCAAGCAAGCAAAACTATCATGATTTCACGACATGTTCGGAGAGAAAGCGCAAGCAAGCAAAACTGTCACGATTTTGTGACATGTTCGAAGAGAAAGTGCAAGCAAGCAAAACTGTCGCGATTTCGCGACATATTGCAAGAGAGATAGTATGGAAGAAAAAGTGTCGTGATTTTGCGACATGTTGGAAGAGAAAAAGACAAGTAGAAAAAGTGTCGCGATTTCGTGACATATTGCAAGAAAGATTGTACGGAAGAAAAAGTGTCACGATTTCGTGACATG